>WYDI02023647.1:0-35895 GCA_009867235.2 Psittacus erithacus | reverse complement strand
GTCCTTGGTCAGAGTAAACATTACTGAGCAGCAGCTAAAAACATCGGTGTTATCAGCGCTGTTCCCAGGCTGAAAGTTAAAACCACAGCACTGCACCAGCCACTAAGAAGGAGAAAAAATGACTGCTACTGCTGAACCCAGGGCAGTATAAAACTTCATGCATTTGTGTGTCATCCTTGCGCAGGGGCCATGCTAATCTTCTCTGTGGTGTTCCAATTTTAGTACATGTACTGCCAAAGCGAGCACACCTCACATTACACCTCACAATATATTCTATGTTTGATTGCAGCTGTAAACTCCTTTTTATGTGTACAGTTCGGTAAATAATACTGTTTAAAAAAAACCTAATGAGACATTCCAAATTTTAAGTAAAAGAGATGAGATTATGTTTCAGTTTCCATTCTTAGTGGTTTTCCTTTTTCACCTTCAGTGTTAAATCACTGCTGATTTATACTCTGAAGCTGAAAACTCCCAAATCACTGACCTTTAATTTAAAACTGCAATTCAGACTTATTTTTTGCAGTATTTGGGGGTGATTTAAAGTTCACAGTTTCATGCATGTAAGTTCACTTACTAACACCATCCTGAATTCAGGTGTGAATTTTATCTTTAGTATGTTTATTGTTTTGTGAACTGTGCCTGAAGACAGTGGATATAGTCATGGGGTGGAAGGGATGGAGCAGTAAGGGCATAGCAGCCTCCATGTTAAGCACCACTTGTGATTTGCTTTCTGTTTCACATTGTGGGGAAACAGCTGCCCTGTTGCACCATCCTGTGTGTGTAGCTCTGTTGTGTATCCTTTTGTCTTTCTCTGTCCATGGAATTGTCCAAATCCCGGGTAATCTGATGCAGTACTCCAAGTACAAATACTATTAATTGAGCAATAAGGGGAAAAACCTTGTCAGGAAAAAAAAAGCGTCCTTGATTTTTCCCATTCCTCTGACACAGTAGTGGCAATATCAGACCAAAAGACTAGATTTTAGCAGTATTGGATGCTATGTATACTTTCTTCAAAATAAAATGAAAAATAAAAATGAAAGGAAACTCCACTGTAAACTGAGTCAATGCAAACTAACAGTTTTTTCCTGAAAGACTTTGTGAATGAATTATTTATCTACTACTTGCTGCAGAAGATTGTAAACTCTTTTACAGTTGAATTTGAATATTCTTAACCAAGACAAAAGCAGGGCGAGTATCTCAGGATCTTGAAAGGACTGTGGGGGGGAAAAAGGGATCTTACAAAGGTTATGAGGTAAGGGATCTGTTAATGAGACTACCCTGCCTTGCACTCTTGTATTGACTCACACATAACTCTTTCCCTACTGAATGCTACAGTTAATGCTGGATATATTTTTTTTTGACTTCTAAGTCTGCACTTTAAATTAGTATACATATTTGTTATTGTCATTATCAATTGTCATCCTTTCTGCTGTATGCATGTTCATAAAGCATCCTAATGATGCTCTAATGGGAAAAAATAATACTCTCAGAACATCAATAAGAATGACGTAAATAACAGAAAATGCTAGCTGTGCCTGAAACAACCAGTTCCCAAACAATTCTGCAGCATAAATAGATGCCTGGTCTCTCTTTGCCTAAGATAACCCTTTGAGATACAGAAGCTGTGCTGAGCCTGGCAGGAACTTGCTTTTTGTTCCTTGTGAAGGAACTTGCTTTCTTTTCCTTTGAAGAGAAACTTTCCTGTGGGGTTAGGCCAGATCAGAAGCCAGATTATGTGTTTTGGAGAACACAATTACATCATTAGGTTAAACACAAAGTAAGGACTTGATAGAGCCGACTTAATGGAGGGTGTTTGCATCAGATTCATCATTCACTATCAGGTAATTGTGAAATTGCTTTAAGCCATAACAACAACACTCCCCTCCTCCCTCATCCTCCTGTTCAGTTCCTCTCCTTTAAAGTCTCTGGGGTCATGACCTACCTGGAGGCCAAATATGCGGTATCTGGTGTACTGAATGATCTGATTATGTTTTTACTAGCAAAGGCTTCAACTCAATGTGCAGTTCTAGCTCCAGAGAGCTATTGAGTAACAATCCACTTTTCAGAGGTTACTTTTTTTTTGGTATGTGAAGTATCATAGTACCGCTTTTCTAAACCATTTTTCTAAACCATTTTACTATTACCAGTTGCCATTTTCCTAGTGGGATATGTTTACTGTACTTACACCCTGCTGGACCTGGGCTTGTCTTGAACACCCAGCATCATGTTTCTGCACGGATCTTTTGAAACCTGGATGACCGCCTGGGACAAGATCATTTGCCTGAGTTAACAAAACTGCGTTGGAAGTTCAGCTTCTGGGGTTGAAAGAGTGATTGCAATTTCCCTGGGTCCATCACTGCGTGGTTAAGCGATGCAGTGCTAAAATGGACCATCTTTGAAATCTGGCTTTTATTACTTCCATTTCTATTTGCTTTAGTGGAAGCTCCCAGTAATTGTAGGTTTTATTCCCTTAATGAATGCCCATATTTATTTTTTGATTAAAGCATATAGCATTAATACTACCTCACTTGTGATCAGATTAGTGGAATTTCATTATTGCCTTTTTCACGTGTCTTTGTAAGGACCCAGACTGAGATGTGAGGGCTGCTTTTCAGCTCTGTTGTAAGGCAGCTCTCAAGCCCCAGCAAATCTCCTAGTGAATCCTCTAGTTCAGTGCTGGGCCACTGCAAAGAAGACTTGAAGCAGATTTAGGACATCTGCTTTAAAGAAGCATAGAGTCAGTGGAGATGTGTTGGGTAGTAGTACACCATGCCTTACTATCTGCAGAGAAGTACCCTGAGAGTGACAGAGCCTGGAGGTGCATGTGATCTAAATATTAGGAAATTCTTCTCATTTCATGTTTTGCTGCAGGTTTCATTTTGAAATTACTCAATTTTAATTGCTTGTCTGTACTAAGGTTTAAAGGAATGAAATAAAAATCTTTAGACTGAGCAGAGTGGCAAAGATGGTGAGGTAAAGAGGGAAGGCCTGGAGAGTGGCTGTTGTCAAACTGAATCTCCTTCCTTGGCAAGATGTGTGTGTGTGGAGAACGTACAACAGCAAATCTTACTATACTTATGCATAATGCATAATCCTGCAGAGTCCAATCCAAAGCAGAGTTCGAAAGGTTGTTAAGTAGGCAAATTGTGAATTTCACTGCTACCCAGTGGTGCAGGTAAAAGGAAAGATGAGGGCTGGAATAAAGTATTATAGGTGTACGAACTGGTCATCTCTGTGAATTTAACCAGCTCTGTGCTGAATTAGCTCCAATTAGTGTGTGCGTAGATGTGGAAATAATTATTTACCCGCAGATCAAACCTCCTGCCTCTTAGAAGCCTCTCAGTGCATGCAGGTATGCTCTGGCATAGTTTGGTGCAGCATGGATAGAGAGGACAGTGGGTGTGAGGGTGAGAGCTGGTGTATCAGTGTTGACAGGAGAAAAACAGGTATGTGAGACTGGGGAGAAGCTCCTCAGTCAAGTCCAGCTCCATTTTCACTCAGACACTGCATCGAGTAGTCTCAATTGCACTTGGGACCAGCTGTCCAACATCCCCCTGAGCTCACAGATTCTGTCACATGTGCAGAGTTTTAGGGAAACCTTGTCTTCACTCTACAAAGTAACCGGGTTTTATTTCTCTATTTTTACCATGTGGCCTCATGGAGGAATGTAGGGTAGACATATTATTCGAATAACTTTTTGTAACAATGAGCATCGATATAGTTACATTAAATCACTGGTTTTGGTCACATTCAAACACAGATAATGGCAGGAACATGGATTAACAACAGAAATGGGGGGGGGGGGAGTGTCCTCTTGTTGGTTTTGTTTTTCTTTTTTTCTGCCCTTCTAATTTCACCTTTTACTTTTCCTTCAGACCCTTTGCTGCTTCCTCAACCCCGCTCCACACACATGAACACGTTTAAACCTCATTATGCTGCTGCTGCCTCCTGTGCTGCTGCTGTGGTGCACTCACTGGCATCTGGCTCACATTTACATTGGGAGGAGGAAAACTAAGCCCTTCCTAATTGCACCAGGCATTTAGAGGTAGAACCAAAAGCAGAAACACTAAAGCATCAATACTTCAAATTGATATTTTTGGGCAGGATGGATCGGGATGGCACAACCCAAACAGGCCAGCCTCTGTCTCCTGCCAAGGGAGAGCCTCCTGCTCCCTCTGCCCCTGCTCTGCCTGTCTTGGCTCCCTTCAACTCCAAATGAGGCTCAGCTGCCCTAATGGCCTCGGGCAGTGTCAGGAAATCAGTGCTGGCTCCCTGATGCTGGTCTCCAGGGCTCCCAGCTTTGCCTGGCACAGCCCAGCAGGACTCCAGCTCTGTGGTACCTCTGCCTGACCTGTCTTGCACAAGCGTATCCCCAACAAGCCTTCCTCCTACTCTTCTTCTATGCCAGTTTCTAAGCTTTCTTTTACTTGGCATTTCCAATTGCAATCTTGTTTTCTTTTGGCAAGCTAGAAATGTCCTCTGTTAATATTAACCAACTTTCTCAGGCAAATCTGTGCCAATCGCCATCCACAGGCGAGTCTCTTTGTATGATTGCCAGAGAGGCAAATGAAACAGCCTGGCTCACCAGCATTTTTCCTGTGTGTATACTATGTATTTTATTAATAGTTTGCTACGAAACTAGTTGGCACAGATTGTATACAGCACATGGGTTGTGGAAGACACGGAGAATGGACAGACTTTAGGTAAATGATGTGCTGTGGGAATTAAAAATTTTCTGATTTGTAAAGGTCGATTTGTTTGTATTATGGTATTTTAAGTAAAGTCTTTTCATTTGAATACATTCCTAAAATCTTACCTCAAGCACATTGTTATTATCACTGCGCTAGCATAAAGTATAATTAAAAAGAAAAACATTTCACAGCATTTGCTGTGTATGGTTTGATTGCTATTTATTTATATCTTCTTTTTTTACTTTAATCTTTTATTGTAAGAATATGATTAGATCATTTGAATTCTATGAATCAGACTACATGTGATTCATAGTGTTACGCTGAAGACAAGATGTGAAGACCTTGAAAAAACAGAGAACTGATCTTTCACTTAATTTCAGTTAATACTAGCAAGAGCAAAAAATCGAGTTATTGGATGTCTCTATGTATTGTTTCTCTGCAAATGATGGTATACTAACAAGTAAAGTCATGTAAACACACTGTTAGAAAACTAACAATGAAGCTAAACTTGATGTTTTTAATTTTCTGTGGTACTCACCCTTCTGTAGCTGACTGAAAATCCTAGAAAATATAATAATAATGATTTTACCTATTCTCCATTAAATTCCACACCAGGCAGGTTCCTGAGGCTGTTGATAGGCTGTGTGTGCAGTGTGTTGGAAATGTGCTAAAAGCTGTCATTGAAATGAAAAGGTTCAGTATACCAGACTGAGTGGGAAATGTGAACATGTAGTACTAGTTAGAGGTGTTATTTTCATAGCATACTTTCTTAATAACTTCATATCACTGTCATGATGGATGTTAATAAGACCTCAATCTTCATTTGTAAATGGTCTGCATATGCATTTTCTCATCCCCTTATCAGCAATTTTCTTTGTGTTTCTAGATCATGGGGAATTCATATGCAGGGCAACTAAAATCTGCCCGTTTTGAAGAAGCTCTTCATAACTCTATAGAAGCTTCTTTGAGATGTAGCAGCGCGGTCCCACGGCCTATCTTCTCACAGCTGTACCTGGATCCTGACCAGCCTCCTTTCTTGCCGGAAGGTAACCATGAAAGTATGCCACATTTCAATTGTTTTTCTGTGTGAGAAAAGGGTGGGATGCATTTCATTAATAATAATAATGCTAATAGTAAACCCCCCAAACTGGACAGCTGTTCATTGTGTTACACAAAATCCAAATCTTAGGCTTCACTAAGGAGAAAGAATGGCATGCTGGTTATTTTTGTAAAGGAGATAGATGCAAATGCTGTTCAAGTGAAAAGTTGGTTTTCTTTTTGATTCCTCTCAGATGTGAAGCCAAAGGTAGAAGAGCTGGATAAAGAGTTAGTACATCGCTATTCACAAAATGGAAACCTGGACTTTTCTACTAACCAAACTGTTAATGAAATGGAAGATGAAGAGGAGGATGAAGACATGTCAGATTCAAGTAGTCCACCAATCCCATACTCACAAAAACCTGCCCCAGAAGGGTCTTGCACTACTGATGGTTGGTATCCATTTTTTTTACTGTGTGATCTTTACGATTAATTCTCAGTATAATGCCCACTCTTTACTGTTAGAAGCTCTTGAACTAGGAGGTCTATAAATACAGTTTACAGTCAAGGTCTTAAGTCTGAGAAAATACTGATTAAGAGGACTTGTTTTAAGACATTAAATGTAATGTGTTATTTGAAGGCAGTGTCTAAGATTGGCTGTGGCACTTCATTAGTTTCTGAAAGCCCCTTATTTTCTGTGGTAATTGGTTTACTGTCCTCAAAGAAGTTACGTAAGTCAGCATCAGTACAGCTGATTCTCAGTTTATCCCTAAATTATTTTCAGAAACACTGGCAAAGCTGGATTTAATTGCTTCCATAGGCAGAATGAAGACTTTGAAGAGAGAAAATGGAGAGGAGACTTGGTGTTGCTTCTGGTGCCAAGGGGATAAGAGGAATGGTAGTAGAAGCTTTGTTTTGTCTTCCCCATCTGTTTGTTGGCCACTGTTTGTTTACCTGGAGATTTCCTGACTTGGTCAAGATGAGCAAAATTATTGACAGTACTGTTTTTGTTTGGTTTTAAATGCATTAAAGAAAAGGTCAGATCATTGTGCTCCTACCTATTTGGACCAAGTAAACGTGATGTACTTTGCTCATCTTATCCCATAATTGTTCTATTCTGCAGATGGAACATCCTTAAAGAATGAAGATCTATTCATGTCAGATGTGCTCTCTTAAAAACACCCTCCACCCCCACAAACACTTGAAAACAATCAGCCCTTCTCACCAGGTCCAAAAGCCCTTCTTGACATTTTATTAAATGCCTTCTGGAATTGTGAGCTTCCTTGTGCAGAGTTCATAAGAAGTACGATTTATAGAATGGTTTTGTATCTTACTGCAGCAGTGATAGAAGTAAGCATTAGTCACTGGTAATTCTTTGACATTTTGGAGGGTACTTAGTGGCAAATGTTGACTTTTTTGCCTTTACCCCTTCCTTGCAGCTTACATGGGCATGTTTACTCTCTGTAACAATGTACTGCCAGTTCCCTGTAACACAAAGAATAGAAAGCCTGGATTATGAGAAGCTGGGGGATATTATTGGGAGAATTTGTTTTTCACACAGAAGTGTGTTTGCTGTCCTTTGGAAGCTAGTAAATTGGTAGGAGGGGAGAAAGAGAAAGTATAAAATTATGTTTTCCTAGGAAGGTACTCTCTATTGAGGACAAGTATCAATAAATCCTGTATCAATCTCCTGTGGAGAATAGGAGCAGTTCTGATCACTTCTGTTAAAAATATGTAAAATAAATTGAGCAGGAGGCAGCGGAGAACCAACAGAATGGTAAGAGGAAGAAGGTCTATCTAATGAGGCTCTTTGCCTACCAGGACAAAACCTGAGATGAACTATGCCTTTCAAATTTATAAAGGATAAAAAAAAAAATGAGGGAGAAATGATGGTCATGCCAACAGGGCCCTGCAGAGATGTAATGGATGCATAAAATCTTTATGAATGCATTCAGGTTAAAGTTTTAGTGTTCTTGAATTGCTGGTGTCACAGTTCTGGACCAGCCCAGTAGCCGGAGAAGGACTGAAAACCTTATCTGGCTCCAAGGCCACCATGTATATGATTGTGAAATAGCTTTTTATATGACATCAGGAGATCTTTCTCAGACTCACACACACATTCTAGTGATCCCTGGTTGCACTTGCACATCCAAACAAAAATGTTAGTTGTGAGCTTTCAGATAAATATCTGTGTATTTGCTTGAGAGGTGACCTTCCATCCACATGCAAACTGTTCCATGTTCTCCAATGTTGTTCTGAAGGAACCTATTTAGAAGAAAAGTGTTTTTGTATCTGGAAAAGGAAAGGAGAATACTTTTTTTTTTAAATACTGCTAATGATCTGTTAGGACAGTTTTATGTAAGTGTTTAAAACACCCAGGTTCCCAAACATTCAGACTGCAGACCATATCTCAGCAAGATGTTAATCTGATAGTTCATCTTTCATCTCATTAATATGCTCTCCCAGAGATGTCCACAGGATTGCTGCCTTTGTTTACATCCCTTATCTTAGTTATTTAATCATGAAGATAAGTAACATTAAGAAAATGTTGAAGATGACCGATACAGTAACTGAAGTCACTATGTGTTTGAATACTTTAAAATAAGCACGTACTTAACTGCTTATCCAAAAGCAAAATATTGGTACTAGAGCCTGCAGTTCACAGCTCCACTTGCTGTAAAACCTGTCTCCCACCTTTTAACAAAGATGGGGTGAAAAATTTTCCCCTTTTAAAGTATCTATGCTATTTGCTTTTCCTGAATTCAGGATGTGTGCCATAATCATCATATAATTTTCTGTGGTGTCTTGTTCTTTATTCACATGACTGAATTGTCAGTCACATGGGTGCAGAAAAAGTAGATCTCGATGCCTTTATTCATTGGTGAAAAAAATCAGTGCCTCACAAGTAACAGTTTGTTGACTGTGTCTTCTCAGTTGGCCATAGTACTAGATCCCTTAACTCCCCTGTCAGCCCATTGGAAAAAGCAACTGCATTTGCTATTGATCCTTACTGTTTGTCTGTTTGTCATAAGAGATTCATTTATTTTCAGGGGCTTTTTTTCCTTTTTTTTGCTGCTCAACACAAACTTTTATAACTGACTTAGCACCTTCTATGAAAATAAGGTTTCGAGAAAAATAATTCTTCATTTTCATACAGGTACCTCAGGTAGGCAAGAAAATAATACAAGAAGCAGTTCTGAACCTTTCGTTTGCTGTAGCTTTAAAAGAGTTTGTTTCTAATTTGTGGAATAGGAAGCTGTGGGAAACACAATAGTAGCACCTTTCTTTTGTTAGTAAATCCTCAATTTACCTGATGCTTAAAGAAGGGCCAAAGTAGTTTCAAAAGCAATTAGGTAAGCAGGTACTTAACACCTGATCAGATATTGTGAAGTTACAATAGCAAGTGACAGTGACCGGTAATTCATATGTAATTCTTGGAAGCTAATTCCTTATGCAAATACCTCACTTACTGCGGTACAAAAAGGGCCCGGTACCCCACATTGAAACTACTTCTTCTAACTTGTGGAAAAAGGTAAAATATATACAGATTTCATTTTTAAGAAGATTCCAGCACTTTAGGTGTTGACAGTTCTGGGAATACATTTTCATTTTCAGGAAGACTTGACTGGGTTAATTTCAATGCAGTGATGTTGGAGAATACTTCTCAGAAGCAAAAACTAATGAATTTTCTTTCAAAGAAATGCAGATAATATCTGTTAAAGCTGTTCAGTAATCTTTTTGTGTGTGTGTGTGTGACTGCTCTTGGTATTTGCAAATCTCTAATCACAGTATAAGTGTCTGATCTTTATTTAAAACAAAGCTGAGATCCTGTGGGATGATGATTATTTTTAATGGAACAGCTCAGCTCTGTGCATTTTGTTTTTAAAATTACATATTGGTGAACAATTTTGTGAAGAGAAGTTGGTTTGTTTTAGTGGCTCGAGGGTTTTCTCCTCTTCATAGTTAGAGGTCTATTGAAGGTACACAGGTAAATGTAACACTGAACTGTCATTCTTTTTTCTTAAGAGTTGTATCTGTTAGTGCTGCTTGACGCAGAGAATTAGGTGCAAGCTCAATTATAAATGAATGGCTATGAAATGTAAATGGATTTTGCATGTTCTAAGTCTTAAGTATGGGCAGCACAAGTTCTGCTTGTACAGAGACATCATGTCTTGTCTTTCCTAATGTGGAAATAGTTAACTCATAATATCAGTGCAAAGTCTTGCAAAATAGGAAAGAAAATAAGATTGGGCTCTCTGTGTTGCTTGATAGCTGGAAAAAGAAAATGAGACAAGGGAATGAATCTCTCCTTCCTCTCCCCACAGCCAGTTACATGCTTCCAAATCAACGTTTCTTGGGTGGAACTTTCTCTTTGAGTTCTAAAAACCAGCAGGAACTTAAAAGTAGAAGAGTGATTTGTAGCCCTGAAAGCCAAAGGAAAGAAGGATAATGAAGGGCTCTTGAGTTTACCATCTGCATGGCTTTAAAGGAAAATTCAAGAGTTACGCTGCTCAGAAGTAGATTGGCATTCTCTCCATATCTCCTCAGGGAAGGGAGCCCCAGCTGTACCAGGCCAAGCCCTGCAGCCCTCCTTGGCTCTCGCTGCTGTTGACTAAATAAGAGAAAAGCTCTTGGAGGCTCTCAGGGTCTGTCTGTGCTGTGCCTTCTTGCTGCTTACCCACTGGGAACCCTTTCTGTTCTGCACTAGGGGAGCCTGAGGAAGCCCTTTAGTACCAGCCCTGTTACTGGTCTTGCTCTCTCAGGAAACGAGGTTTCAGCAGTTGCCTGTGAGCTCTGCAACCTGTCTGTTGAGAAGCTGGTGGCTGCTTTCTGCTGTTTCTGGCAGAGAGGTACTGATCCTCGAGGTAGTGAATTTTGGCAAGATTTGTGATTTTCAGGAGCTGGTTGGATGACATCGGAGTCCCCAGACTAATGTCCCCGGGGGCAGAAAAGTAATTATAGCTCCTCTCTAACACAGCCTGAACATTACAGAGGTATGTGCTGGCCAGTCTCTGATCCAGAGATGTCGCCAGCCAAAGCAGAGTAGGATGCCAGAGGAGATTGTGCAAGGAGGAAAAAGGGGAACATGTAGTGATCTAAGACAATTCAGGGGATAAATCTTAGGTATTATTTCCAGATTAGGCAGGATGTAGCATTTCTATAGTATATTCCTATATATCCTAAATGGCAGGATATGCTAATGCTAATACTAATATTCAGATCAACCATCTCTCAGGTAAGAGGCTGCTGGTGCCCATGATAATAGACTGAGATACATCAGTATCTGCTAAGGGTACTGATGCATGGGTACTACTAAGATGTTACTGATAATGCTTGTAAACTTGTTAAGATGTTATGGCGGTTTTCTTGTACCTTCTGCCCAAGGTACTCATGCAGATTGGTGATTCGCCCCTGCACCAGGTGTAGCCAAAGTTAATTTGCTTCTAACCCAGATAATATCCAAGTCTTTGCTTTCTTCTCAATGTTGTATGCTCTTTCTGAAAGCAAGTCTGTATTGAAACACAACTCTTAACAATGTTGACAAGAAGAATCCTGCTCTCTTTGGTGTCCTAGTGTTGCTGTTGCTAACAGTTCATTCAAAAGCCTCTTACTGGTCACCATTTGTGCTTCTGGGCATTTCCTGAAAATTTTTAGGTATGGACAAGGCTAAAGAGTAATTGTGTGACTGTACAGGTTTAAATCTGTTTTGAGATCTTACGGCACTTGCTGTTTCATAATCCTTGTCTACAGATTTCCTGTTTGCCAACATTGTCAGCAGTGGCGAATTTCTCTATTTTAAATCTAGATGTAGAATGGTATTTTCTAAGCACATCAGCACATTTGAATAAGCAAATTCTGTTTTGAATGTAAGGGAGTTTTGTTTCTAGGTCTATCTGCAATGTTTCTAAATTACATTGAAAAGGCTAGATTATATTTCGCCTGGTACCTAGCCTTCCATTCAATTAGGTTCAGTGTGTTTCTAAGGAATACACTTTAAAGAGTTTAATATACTGAAATGAAAATGCATTTAATCAGAAAAGAGTAAATTTTGATGTGTAACTTTTTGTTGGACAATTATGGTTAAAGTCTACTGATTTGTAAATAGAAACTTAAGTCACTTAATTTTAGTTCACTGGCTGGAAGATGTGTGTGAGGGGCTAATCCAAGTGAGCTTTCAGTTCAAATGAGCTGTTGCTGGAACTGAGCTGACTGAATAACTGAAGAAACTATTCAGCCAAGAACTGGTTCAGCAGACTGTGGGTGTGGGCATGACTGAGCCTGTATCAGACCCTGTTTTCAGCAAGCTACTGCTTGCCAGGAAGTTCATGCTAGCTGATTCCATGCATTCCACTTTGTGCATGCTCTTTGCCTGGTACAGTTTTGAGATAAAACAAAAACAACTTTCACCATTTTTGCTGAAGTTTTAAACTATGGGCTTTAGTGCAAGGGTGCAAACACAAATGTTAATAATGGTGGAGGTGGCTTTTGGTTAAGCTGTGATCACATTGTATTTCCACTTACTTAGTCAGTGTGTTTCCCCAATGGTTTGATTTTTTTTCTTACAATTTCTGTAGCAACTATGGCCTACTTGAATTATATTTTATATTAAAGTGTAAGTAATATGCATTAATAACTGAAGTGTTAACAGATATTACAGTAACTTCAAATTTAGTTTGGTATGTTTTTAACAGAAATGTTGATTAGTGTGATTATGATTTTCTTTACTTTGAAATATTGATTCATGCAGATCCATGCTTGTGTTGGCCATATTATGGTATTTCTGTGGTTGTAGCAAAAGGGTGATGGTGAATGGATAAATGTGGGATGTCTTTAGATATTCTGAAATGGGGGTGGGAGGTTCAGCTGCTGGGAAATGTGTAAGGCCAAGCTGTAGCACTGATCTTGCAGCTGGAGAAGTGAGAATTGGAGGGGAACACAACATAAGAGTCTGGTTCTTCATAAAACGTGGTAGTGCTTTCATTGGCTTCTGCTTAAGAGAAGACATAAAGCCTGATGTGATCATATCCTTTCCTGTGGAGGAAGCCAAGTGATTATTGCTTTCTCTCAGACCTGTTGTTTCCTTGCTTGAAAGTACAAATTACTCACTAAAAGTAACGTCATGGAGCTGTACAAAAAAGTGTCAGGTGATTTTGATCCCTATAAGTCCGTTGTTGGAGCTAATGGAAGGGTCTTACAATGTTGTTAATTTACTTAGTCAAAAGAATCAAACTTTGAAGCTGGCTTTGGATTGGACCAGCTGGACCTCCAGAGATCCCATAATTGCTCTAAGCTGCCCCAGCCAGGCCTTTGAAAATCTCCACCATGGATGCTTAGTGCTCACCTTAAGTCCTGAGCTCCCAGGTTTGCCATTGCAGTTCCCGGCCATGCTTTTTTGTGTGTCTCAGCCTGCCGCATACTTGCTGCAGGACATGGAACAGCAACAACTTGCTTCAGTCTCCAGTTTTACTGGCTTCTGCTGCTGGCTTTAGCCCTGCATTGACCAATAGCGCAAGAACCAAGGTTATGTTCTTATTTTGTGTGCATATGTGTATTTGGATGGGAAGAAAACCTAGCCAGAGACTCTTAAGTCATGCAGTCCATTGAGACTTCAAGAGAGAGTTGGAAGCTTACAGAAAACATGGTGTACATCTCTAAAACCAGTGAATTAATTTTCTACTTGTTGAAATTCTTAAAATGTATAGACAAGTTAAAAAAGGTTCTAAAATATTTTTCGTTTAGTAGGCAGTACTAAACTTCAGTCAACAATTTTTACCATTCCTTTGTATTACTTAGTGGTGGTTGTGGCCAGATGCCAGCCTGTTACAAACAACAAAGACAAAATTGGTTATCTTGAAAAGACTGTGAACTAAAATTTGGCAAAGAAAAAATACTCTTTTGCATGTTTTAAGAGATGTTTTCTGTTATGCACACAAACTTTTCTTCTTGTTTTGAATGTTTTTTGAAAAATTGAGTTTCTGAGCCATTTGATGTCTGGTCTTTATAGACTTACATCTTTCCTCTGCTTGGATGTCTTCAGGAGCTCTTTAAAATAATGTCATCTGTTGTGTCTGAAACTGAGCTAGTGAATCTGGTGAGATGCTATCTCAATTTCCTCTGTTTCCCATGAAAAGGATATATTAAACCCCCAGTTACAACATCAGGTTGTGAAGCCCCATTTACTTCTGTAACTGATAAAAAGAAGAAAATGAAATGAAATCTTTTGAAGATTTATCATTTGTTTTGGTTTGTTTTGTAGGTTTTTGTCAAGCAGGCAAAGATTTACGGTTAGTATCTCTGTGCATGGAGCAAATTGATATCCCAGCAGGCTTCCTGTTAGTAGGAGCCAAATCTCCCAACCTTCCTGAGCACATTCTAGTCTGCGCTGTTGACAAGCGGTTTTTGCCAGATGATCATGGAAAAAATGCACTTTTAGGTAAGAGATTTTTTTTTCTTCAAGCCATAATAATTCAGAGAAAAAGGTCAGTTCAGAATTATCTGAAGTAATTTCAGCTAATGACCTTCAGTTAGAAATATGTTGAGGAGAGGCTTGTTTTTATTAAATTTAGATCTGTAGCTGAACCTGCCTTAAAAGCCCATTTTAAAACAAGTCCTTCATTCCACAATTAACTGCAATCAAATCTTGGTGATTTCTGTGTAGGCAGGAGTCAACTGTAGCCCTGGCAATCTTAATGTGAATTATTCACATACTCTTTACCTCTACTGATGCTTACAGCATTTTCATTTAAGAAGAAATCTGCTCATGCAACTATTGAAGATGAGCTATCTATTTTTCTGTGGATTAAGGGACAAACTCTGCCCTTGGTTCCACCAGGAACATTGTTCTCAATAGGAGCTCTGAGGGCAGTTTGCTTCTCAAAATTTAATACTTCTCCAAAATCTAATGTGTGTGTGGGGGAAAAAAACCCCACATTTACGTCATAATTGGTTACGTTTATGAGCTTTAAAATTTTAATACAAGAATGCTTCTTGGTGATTGAAGACAGGCGTATGTGCACTTAGGTTTCCTGCCTGGCTCGCAACTGGTGCGTATTTTAACAGGCTAGTTAAAATGATTTAGTATATTTTGGCTCCTTTAGCCTGTTTTGAATTTGCTCTCTCATTTCTCCCTCCAGTCATCGTGCTGCCTAGCATATATTCAGAAAGACCTTTCGACAGGGAAGAAATTACAATAAAACATGAATACCCTGATTTAACCACACTGCTGAAAATCTGGTCCAGACCAGCAATGTTTAGCATAACTGTTGAAAACACCTAATTTTTGTACTTCTGTGCTTTAATGTTATTTCTCCTTTAAATCTGTTTAATATGCTACTAAACACTGTAAACCTTTGCACCTAAGGCAGAAATCCCACTGTCCTGAGTTAGATAGGAGCTGTGGGGTGCCCTTGCTGGGTACAGTTGGAAATGTGGACTCATGGGATTATCTGGTGTGTACTATTATCCTCAGAGTTTCTCTCCCACTGATCAGGGGAGATGTCAAGAACTGATCAGTACGACCTGTCTGATAGACAAACAGATGGTATTTAGTCTGATTAAATGTGGTACTACTTGGCTTTGTTGGTAAGCCTTCTTCCCTCCACCCCTCAGCTTTGTGTCCGTCTACCATTTCTGGTATAGTTTCATAATAAGCCTAGTGACTCACATCTGTGCTCTGGCATTGCTCATGTCATATATTTAAATGTCCCTATGTGTGTGACTAGTACCTGTGGGGAGAGAATTGGCTTGGTAGCTGTGTGAGACCCTTATGACTGTTTCTGACAGCTATGGAAAGGCACCAATAGTTCCTGTGGGTTGCAAGGCAGAAGAGGAGGACTGATTTAGTTCCCTGAGAAATAGGATGAAATAATCTACTACTTGGAATCCTTAGCTGCATGATGGTAAAAGATGATAATGAGGCACAGTAAGGCTAAAGATAATGGCCTAATTAATAGGAGTTCTGCAGAAAATGCATTGTGTCAAAAGGACTGAATATTTTTTTTTTTCCATAAAACTACAAATTTGGTTGCCAGGTGAGTGTAGGAACCAGTGTTCTCCACGGTGCTTGGCATTGTTGAAAATAATGATAGTCATGAGGATGAAAATTGGTTCTGTTAGAGATCTTGAACTGATCAGTAAATGGGGAAAAAACCCCAAACAACCACGAAATTAAGGCATTTCTACTTGGTATTAATCTGTCTAGCTCTATTATAAATAATTATCCATGTTTCAGAAAGAATATAAAGTATTTCTTCATTAAGGGTTGAAAGCAATTCAGGGATGAGTGGAGTGGCAAGTAAGCCAGAAGAGTTTAATTGTTCAGCATTAGATAGTAGAGGGCTTATTCAAACAACAAGGATTTTAAGGCAGGCCCATTTCAAAACATGCCCTGTGCTTTGTTCTAGGAGATGATAGACCACTGCCGTCTGTATACAACATTCCCATTAGCATGGTTGTGAATGGCACTGGAAATCAAGAGTGCTTATAATCCTCAGTCTGGACCCTAGCTTCCAGGCCTCAACTCAACTCTGTTGAAACCATGCTGGAAACATTGCAGAAAAGCAGACTTTGTTCCTGAATCTCTTACTTTCATGAGAGGTTGTAGGTTTTAAACAACATTCTGACACATTCCTAACTTTTGCCATGAAAATCTTGACATCAAGTGATTGCTTTTAAGACTTCAAGAAGCTTGTAAGGTTCAGCTCTCTTGGAAAGTGCTTTGTAAAAATGAGTCTCAGTGAAAATTTGTTACACATTAAGGTTCATTTTAGTCACACGAACTTATTACTATGGATTAGCCGCTGTTTTGAGAGATGCGTGCAGCTTGGTGCTCATGGGTTTTTAAATGTAGAAAAATGGAATTATATTTTTTTTTCTTATTGAAATCTCCTAGTTTGGCATCCTAGTTCTCCCCCTGCCAAGTGGTTATTTCTTTCTACACTGTGTAAAGTAGAAAATTGGTGGTAGAATTTTGGCAGAAGTTAATAAGATCTAGAAAGATGGAAAAGTTTCAGAAAAGCTAAGTCTAAAATCTAAAATCTGCCTGTGTTTGGCTGCTTCCTGACACACATGTACTGTGAATGTACATTCACAGAAGCTGTCTAGCTGAAGGCCTCCAGTAGCTCTGAACTGGATATGCAGGTGGGTTAAAATAGCCTTATTCTTTGGAGATAGTATCAGTCATTTAATCCGTGTATATCTTCTGCTTCATTTTTCCAGGATTTTCTGGGAATTGTATAGGCTGTGGAGAAAGAGGATTTCGCTACTTCACAGAGTTTTCTAATCATATCAACCTGAAATTAACCACTCAGCCAAAGAAGCAGAAGCACTTAAAGTACTACCTAGTAAGAAGCTCCCAAGGTGTACTGTCAAAGGGACCCCTTATTTGCTGGAAAGGTAATAAAGATGCCTATTCACTTATGGGGGTTTTATTGTATTAGTGTGATGTTGAACGAAAATTGAAAGTTGCTGTTGCAAATGTATGCATCAAAAGGAGCTGTAGGAGATGACTTTCATCATTGCACTAATTTCACTGAAGTCTGGATTTTGCTAAAGAGGTCTTAATAGTAACCATGCAGTTGTAAGTACTCTTCCTCCATTTCACCATACTTTCAGTAGAAGTCCTAAATTTGTCAGTCTTAAGATGTGCAGCCATCTTGGTAGAAGGAATAAGGTTGCTTAATCTCCTGATTCTTTTCTGTGCCTGAAGCAAGATGACTCACAGCCAGGGCTCCAACACTGGCTTTCCACTGATATTCATCTTAGCTGGTGCAAATTCAATCTGTCTAATGCCTGAGGATAGCTAGCACACTGTAAGATCGAGAAAGCTCAGGCCACTGATCTCAGGGAAAGAGGAGAAATCTTGCATATTATTGCCATTTATTGTGTGTTTTACACTTGGACTTAGCCTCCAGTGGAGCAGCCTGTGCAATATTGAGTGCTAAAGAGATTACATTTGCGACTCAAAGGAAAGGTAGCCATGGGGCCTGTTACCAATAACAGGATGCAAGTTTGTGGAGCTAGAGCCATGCAAAGACTCAAGGAGGGAATGGTTTACCTACTCACTGTCTACTAAGATGGTGTATATGCAGAAAGCCTGTCTTCCTCAGCTGTGGTCAGTAAAGACAGTTTGATCTGATGCCCGTTGTTCCAAAGAGGCTGATGTGGGGAAAGGAGAAGCTCCACAGGAGGACTGACACTCATCCGAAGAGTCACATCCTTATGTGAATAGCAGCATGACACCAGAAAGAGATGGTTATCACTGAACTGTATGAGTGATTATAGTATTGTATCAGTTAGTGGTTCAAAGGGATCCTGGCTTCAGCTGCTTTTCTGTTACAAGTATAATTAACTACAGCTTTGGAGTAAATGTGTATTTCAGCAGCATTTTTGACACAAAACTACAGAAAGATTTAATTTGGTAGTGAAGTTCCAGATGCAGAAAAAGGAAACCTGAATGTACTTTTGGAATCTTTTCCTGAAACCCCACCCTGGTGCTCATACAGTTGAGGTTGACCTGGTCAATGCAGTCAGGAGTAACGAGACAGTTACTGGGGTCACTTTTGGTTATATGCTGATTATAAGTGTTTTGAGGACCCATGAAAATTTAGGAAGCTGGCCAAGAATTCACCTCATGGGCATTTTTTTGATAGGCTCTATCCCCCTATTGCTACCATCCATCTGGTAACCCTCTACCCTTTACTTACATTAAAGGTCTAATTAGAAAAAGAGAAATGCTTTGAAACACTTCCTTTTCTTCAAACAAAACCTGATTAGATCTTAGTTTTAAAACTGGATTAATGTGTGATTTTTAAGGCGACTTTCTCCTCCCTCAACTCAGTTTTCATCCAGACAGAGAGTCACAGCGCTGAGATCTCCCTGAAGGTTTTATGGAGGCATACTAAGAATCTGGGTTTCAGCACAATTTCTCCTTTTAAAGGGCAACATATGATGGTTTGTATAAAGGTTGTGCCACAGAAGTCGCTGAGTGTTTCCTGGGATATGTCCAATATCTTCAAATCTCTTGGAAGCTGCAAACCAAGGGCTCTTGCCATTTTGCAGCATCTGGTCTGTATTTGCCTGGCCCTCTCAGTGGCCCCCAGGGAAGTTTTGTCAATTAGAAGACAAAGTTGACTAAACTGTGAGCCGTATTTTCACTGAATGCTGCCATTTGCTGCTGTTTGTTGTACGTGCTGTATGTTTTGCTTTTAACATTTTGTCGCCTTTCACCACCGTGTTGCTGAACTTTCTTTCTGGAAGGCAGGCCTTGTTAATATGTACTGTAGCTGCTTCGTTTGCAGAATGTAGAAGCAGGCAATCATCTGCTGTTAGCCTCTCTGCTAAACCAAATCCTTCGGTGTCACCGTCCACGACCCCAGAGGGTGGATCAGCTAATGGATACAAATCAGGGTTCACTCAGACAGGTAGGAGCTGAAAGTGCTATAAAGATAACCATTGGGGGTGGTAAGTTACCTCAGGTACTGGTGGTTCAGGGATGCTGCAAATAACTGGATATTTACCTCAAACCATGTGCAGATTACAGCAGGGGGGATGCCTTTCAAAATTTCCTTTGTGAAAGATTAAGACACAGGTAAAGCTGAAGGTTAGCTTAGTCCTCATAGGAGTAGTAGATTAAAAAGTGTTAAAGGATCTTTTGATTAATTCACTTGAATCTGTTCCTCCCTGTGTTGGTTTCATTTAATTATTTTGTAGATCTCAAAAAACTTGAATTACATATTTCTAGGGAAGTGTTTACTTAGTATTTAGATTAGGCTATTTGTCCCAAAAAGGAAAATAATCTCCTTTTGGGGCTGGGGGGGGAGTTTTTATTTATTTGCTTATTTATTTATTTAAATTTTATTTCACACAAGGGTGCGCTTAGAATAGCGGTTTCCCCATGCACATACAGTGGTTTTATGTTATGTGAGCTAATATGCATCTTATAACTGTTCTATAAAGCTATTAATGGTATACTTAAAGGAGGAGAAACGATAAGAATCAATTATTGGCTGACAAAGAAGGAGCATCTTAATTTCATTTATCTGTTTGTTGCAAATAACCAAGGTGCTTTTCTTTGAGATTTTTTTTCTCATTGCTTTATTGCAGCTCCATCTATGCTGTTACATGGTTTTGTGTCTGTTTGTGCTACTTCTTAAAAAATTAAAAACAGGAGAAAACTTTCTGTTAGTTGTTGTAATTGGTTGATTGTTTATACCAGAACAAATGTTTGTCTAGGGGAGTGTGAAATGCAGATACAAAACTGAGATTGTTAAAACACTTCTTCCATTTTCAAAGTATGTTAAAAAGGAGTAACAAACAAAAGCTGAACACATGCATTCTTATGAAACTGGAATCGCTGATCAGTATGGTCAGAGGCACTGTCCCCAGGTGGTTACCCCTGTTTCTGTTTAGGAAGCTCTATGCTTTAGACTTTCATTAAAATTAAATGAGTGTTGTTTAAATACATCTGCGTTTCATTGCATGATCCCTTTGCTTCCAGATCCTGGCATGAGAACTGTGCAGATGCATGAGAACCTATTTATTTGAAACAAAAAGTGATCCAATATTTACACAGCTTTGTCTTCTATTGTACCTGCCAAGTTAATAGATACACCTTTTATATACTGCTTTTTCCTTATCACTCACTGTGATTTTCAGTCTACTTGGTGTTTCTTTGTGTCACTGTTTGTACTCTTAGGTCATGGTTGCCAAAACCTTTTCGTCTCCTGCTGTTATCTTCTAGTGAAGATAATGCCACATGCATACATATGAATCCCCTGTGACCAGGACAAGGGGGGAGAGCACGTTTTTTTGGTGGTGTGAATTCTGACATGTGTCACCTATGATGGAGGTCTGACTTTTTCTCTCCTAGGCTCTGAACAGTTGTTTGTACTTCGAGTTGACTTCTCGGTTATTTTATAACAGGCCTACTTTATAGCAAGTCACTTTCTGAAGTTATTTTCCGTTTATTGTCAACTCACACCCATTTTTTTACTTGTAAACTTGTGTCAGTATTTCTGGTTTCTGCCCTTATAAATGAGTGAGTGGTTTGGCCTCCAAGTTCTGGAAGATGCCTATAGGTAGGGAGTTGTGGGCACACTCAGAGTACTGCATTGAAATGATATTTTCATGATAGAAATTAGAACACAAGAGAATTCTGAAATACTATAGTTAACGTTGACAGTATGGTGTGGCCATGACATTGCAGACAGGTGTCAGGTTCACCTTTCATGGTGATGTGTGAAGATGCAGTTCTGTTGCAAAGAGGAGGTAACTGACAATGAAAAATGGCTGAAACCTTGAACAGTATCAAAAGTTCAATTTTAGGCAGGCGCATGAAAGGGAAAAACTTCAATTCAGGTGTTAAAAGGGCATTAGGCAACTGGACAGTTTGCTTTGAGGAAAGCTTTAGCACTACGTTTGCTGTATCATATTTAATGAGAGATCAGTGATTTTCTTGAAAGCCCCTGACCTGGTGGTCTGTTTTGTTCACCATTCAGCATATTTCCCATGAATGTGGACAAGGTTTTCTGGTGAAGCAGCAGCAATAAAGACTTCTGTGTTTGTTCCTCTCTCAGTTACTCTGTCTGGCAAAGCAGACTCTTCTCCCCACCCTCCTTCGCCAAATGGTGTGTGGCCTGATGGTGAATATATTTGGCAGATCAAGTTGGTCTTTGCCTTCTGTTTTCTTTCCCCAGCTGTTTTACTAGGACATCTGTAGGTGAACTTAGCCTACTTTGCCTACCTGTTGCAGACTGCTTTCCGGACGAAATATTCCAAGTGAATATTTTTTTACTCCAGTTAAAAGAATTTGGGTTTGTCAGTGTATTGTCATTTGTATATCGAATTTTTTCTTGAAGTAAATTGATATTAAATGTTAAAGTAGGGGCCTACATGCTGAGAGGTTTGGAATAGTTTCTGATTTACAGTTCTGTACTGGGCAGGAATTATAGTTTGTTCTTCAGTTTATCCAACTAGAAAATGAGGTTTTGTATTTTTCAGACTTGGTAAAGTGCTCTAAGGGGCTGCTGTTTGTTAATTCATTCCAAGAGTTTGGGCTCAGATACCCTTCATTTCTTATCCAGACTTATTAATGGATGTACAGTTCTTATAGCCTTATAGATAGTAGTGTTGTAAGGAGGATAACTTCCTTACAACATTTGATATTTTTTCTGCCTTAAGCCAAGCTCAGCTATGTCTAAACCTCTGTCAAAGATTCAGTAACTTGTTCTTGAAAATCTCAGGTGGTGGAGATTCCACAACATCCTAATGCAGCTTATTCCAGTGCTTATTCCCTATGGCTGCTGGGAGCAAGTCATGTATCTCTTTCCCTTCACTTTCTCATCTGTAACATGTGATAACTCTTTACTTGCCCATCCTATGGGGGTATTTTGAGGAGCAGTGAGATAGTGCTTTCTACAGTTAAAATATTTTTTTGAGTGTATGGAATGCAAAATATTGTAGAAGAGATCAGTCATGGGTTTGGTAGATTATAATATTCTATAGGAACGCTCAGTTAAATGTTTGTTATGACTCCTAAAAAATACCAATACATGGTGAATTCTTAGGAGCGTAAAAATAATTATTATCTGCATTATAAATTATTATATGCATAGGTGAGTTTAGATAAATGTGTGCGACTGTTTATGTTTATATAATACAAATTATATACACACGCATGTAGATTGTTTTAATCATTACTTAATTAAACAACTTATTTTCTCAGATTCTTCGGTATTCAGTCCAGCAAAATCATCTTCTGCTATTAATTTAAGTGGAACTCAAGACCCGTCCCGGAACAAGAACATTGTGAAACCTCTGGCTCTGTCAGTACAGCTCGTAGGAAAAGCATTTGCTGCAGGTACATCTTTGCTTTCCAGGATAGCCCTCAGCTATCCTGGAAATCACTGTCTTAACAGCCAAGAAATAATTGAGTCATCATTTTGGTGGAAAAAGGAAAGGAAAATGTTCACTAGCATTCTCCAAAACTCTCATCTTCTTGCAGTCCTCTTCACAGAAATTTTAATGGCCATTACTGTCCTGAAAGTGAGCCTCATCTTGGCTTTCAGATTTGACATTGTGATTAAAGTGCATGTCATACCCCTTGTTGCACTTCCTAAGATATCTAAGAGAGCATAAAAGTCACCTCTTGATATCACACTGATTCTTGCCTCAGTAACTGAGAGCTGTGTGGTGTTCTGCATTTGTAACAGGTATAGTTCCTCCACATACGTTTAAAGGAGTTTTAATATCTGTGCTGTTTTAATTATTAATTTCTTTATTGTGTCTTTAATAACTTAGGATCCTCAGCTGTGGTATCTAAATCCCTCACTGGTTCTCTGTTGTGATATTCTGATTATTACTTTAGCTGGTTATTCCTTTAAGCAATGAAAAAAAAAAAAGATTACTACAGGGAAGTATGCTTGAATAAGAAAAAACATAAATTTATTAGGTTTATCTATGCACATGAGCATTAAATTTTATAATGATGTATTATATCTGCTATTTTATACAATTTATACTGTTATTGTACATAATATTATTCTGTATCTAATGAATCAGTAACGGTTCTTTATGTAAAATACCCTTTTCCCCTCCATACTTGTGTAAGAGAATTTATCTTGCAGTGAAATTACTTCCCACCATTTCAGCCACTTCCCATGTTGACCATATCTGTCCATACCAAATCACTGACTGAGTAAAAATGGGGAACATCAATGGGCAAGTGATGTTATTCAAATTTTGCTAATTAGCAACCTGAGGCCCTGATGCCTGTATTTATTTGGATGACTGTGGCTGGAGAGTTCCACATTTGCGTTGCTTTAAGCCAAATACCCACATTTCAAATGCTTTCTGTTGCAGCTTACATCAGCCAGCTGCAGATCTCCTGCTGCTGCTCCTGAAATATGTTCCTGGGAGCTAAGTCCATGTGGAGCTGGCAGATAATAAGGAGCTGTAGTCCCCACTGGGCTCCATGTCTTCTCTATGCAGTTTGTGCCATTGTTTTTTTTTTCTTCTGCAAGGATTAGGCTCTGAAAAAGCATAGGGAACTCAGGAGTGTGAGAATAACAGTTGTCAGTCCTCTGCTGTTGTAGTTTCATTCTGTTATCTGGATATAGTGGTTCTACCAGGGTGTCAAGCTTGCTGTGTACAGTACATGGGCAACTGGGGGAAAAAAATATGGATGCACCGAAGTGGCTTAGAAATCTTTACAAACTGAATTGACTATACACTTGTTTTTTTAGTTTTCAGGATCTAAAAAGACATGTCACAAACTACGCAATCATTTTGTGTGCGTGTAGTTTTCTGGTTTGTTTTGGTGGGCTTTCCTTGAGTATTTTCTTTCTGCCTATCCACCCCACCCTGAAATCCGGAGACCTCGTTTCAAGGTTAGGATTTTGCAGCCTATGCCCAAATTATTCTCTGCCAAGTACACTTCATGCTTTCCATGGAGTATGTTTCTTTCAGTCACGCATCTTGCCCTGTTCTTTTGTGTATCCATGTGGCTGTATTATTTTGTTTATTTGTTTTCAAGATTGTCTCAAGCCACACACTCTGTATTTTATTATACTCAGCTCCTCTTTCACTGCGTGCCACTGATGTTGCTAATGGAAACGCTAATGGAGGAAGAAATAGCGTATTGAGTTCTACAGTGTCTCGGCCAATGCCTCACTCAACATCTCCCAGTCCTGGCTGTGCAGCTGGAGACCAAGGTAAAGAAAATTTCTCTGTTCTTTTATTTTAAGCAGCGCTGGCTGTTGAGCCTGAAATTGGTGATTTTATTCTTCTTTGCTTTATAGCTGTTTCTGCAATTCGGTCTTTACAGATCTATCTGGTTTTTGACAAGGCCATTAATGATAATTTTGTACTTTTCAACACAGGTAACAACGTTTTTTCATATTGTAGTCTGGTTTCATGTAAATTTAGGTGTAAACCTCTGGTGTTCTGTGACGTGTTGCCAGCTCAACAGCAACATGAAATGGAAATGTGGGCTGGATTGGGAGGATGGGGTTTAGAATTAGTTTTTGTTTTCCTTCTCAGCATCAATGTCAAGTTCTGGACCACCAAAGAAACGTCACCGGGGATGGTCTCCTGGGTCCCCAGTCCCTCCTCCTGGTTTGGTAGTACCTGTTCCTACAATTCGACCTGCAGCAAGAACAGGTAAAACTTGACTAATACAGAGATGTCGTTTCTAGAAAGCTGTCCTCAGCTGAACTGGTAGCCCTGTGCTGCTTCTCTTTTGTTGCACAGAAAACATAACTGAGCTTGTTGAAGTAGTTAAGGACAGCATGGAAAGTTTTTCAGATGCCCCAGAGAAGCGCACATTGCCTGGTACGTGTTGCCATAATCTGAAGATGGGACACAGGGAAAGTAAAACTATGTGAGGAGACTTTGTGAGATGAGATGTCTTTTGTGCATGGAAAAGCTGTAGGAGGGTTATGTAGCAGCATGATATGAAATAGGATTAATTACAAGTAGGTGTGAATACTCATCAATATCCATGCAGATACCTCTTTATACATAACTATTAATAGAATTGCTCACTATTTGAGCACTTTTCAGTTGAGGGATTCAGCATACTTTGTAAAGGGGAATATACAATTACTTATTCCTGTCTTTATAGAGGGAGAGAATAAACGTACAAGGAAGAGGAAAAAAAAAACCATTTGTCAACATGCACAGTGTATTTTTAACTCTGCTTTTGAAGGTTTGGTTTTGAGATATTTAGGAACTAATTTTAAGCAATATGCATCATAGGAAGAAGGGTTGTATGGTCATGCAGGCCTGCCTACTTGGTCACCTCAAGTCAGTCGTATCTTTTGGGGATTTCTGGCTTCAGAGACTTGCTGATGTGAGATATAAGGCAATCTCCCGCTTTTTCGTGAGTTTGTCTCCACCAATCTACTACCTCTGCTGTGTGCTCCATTTTTGATGGCTTTCATAGTATTTTTTTCTGGTGGATAAACAATTTTCACTCCTAAACCACATGCGCACATTCATGCTGCCTTCGATATTTTTTTGTTGATGGCACTGTTTGAAAAATCTGTTACAAACACCAAGTGAAGCCTGAGAAAATTCTGAAGCAGACCTCAAGCTGAAACCACATTACAGAGTTCTTGCACTTTATTTCTTTTAACTTGTAAAAGCTTCTCTTCCTCTTTCATGAGTAAAGCCTAATTTTTATCCTTGTGGCAACTGTCTGAGGACAGCTTTGAGATTTAGGCTTGTGTTTGTTTTTCTTATCACGTATATTCTAGATCAGAAGTCAGAGCAGTCTTCCGTTGTATTGAGAGTCAGTACTGAGAGGTAGCCTCTGTCTTAGAGGTGGCCTTTTGGCTTAGTACTTGGATTTGTTTAAAGATGCATATTCAAACCTGTCTCCTCTCTCATTCCCACCAACAATACAGTGGTCAGAAGAAGTTTTATTTTAGGGGTGGGACTACAGGAGGATATAGGCTCTTAATTTGAATTACTTCGAACTATAGCAGGAAATGCAGAGACCTTTGAATTTTATTACAGTTAGTGATCTGCAGTAATTTTTTCTTTATTTGTTCATACGGCCAAATCACAGTATGAGCCTTTTAGTAATGGAAGCTTCTCTTTATTTTATAGAGCCTCTTTTGTCAGCCCCAGTTCCTCAATCCATGTTAACTGGAATTTTACAGCCTCAACCCATCCCAGCAGGGGAGACTGTAATAGTTCCTGAAAACCTGCTAAATAACTCGGGAGTCAGACCAGTGATTCTGATAGGTAAGTCTTAGTCTTACAATGGGAAATCAAATGCTGCATTTTGCACAAATACGCGCTCCCCTAGGAGAAAACGTTTTTCGTTGGTTCTGGCATTCGGTACAATAGAAAGTCAGTTTGTCAGGGATGGTTTAGGTGCTCAATATTTAAAATTGGAAGTCAGGCAATCTCTAGAGAGCCTGATCTGCGAACAGGCCATGATTAGGTCAGATCTGTACGAAACCTCTGGCCAAATTGAAGCTTTTCACAAATACGATTTTTGTAAAATCCAAGAATAGAAATATTACCATGTGATGAAAACAGCTTTCCAGTGTAAACAACTTACAAAACAAGCAAGTATTTCCTGCAGCATTTATAGTCCAAAAACTGAAGCCCGGGGATTCTGCATGAGAACTAGAAAACTGATTCAGATTAACTAATCAGAAGCAAATCATGCTAACTCTGTTTTTTATAGTTCATATTTCTTGTAAGCAAGTGAGATAACAGATCAGGCTTTTAAAATCATGTGTAAAGTACATTATTAACCCTTAGAAATACATTGCTTTTACTTCAAAAGTACAACTCGTAATATGAGTATCCGTTTTAACCTGAGCTATTTGGGCATGCGGTATAACAAAAGACTGGTCAGGTAGTACTGCCAAAATTTTGATGAGTATTTTTTTCTGGGGGGAGGTTTGACTCTAAATCTCTCCTCAGTTCAGTATAGTACAGATGGTTGTATAAGAAGCTTCAGAGTTAGCGGAACATGCCTATCAATATAATCCATGGAATAATTTAGTATTCCTGAAGAAATAGAGGTGTTCTCCAAGTCCTCACTTGTGCAAATAATCCTTACACACACAATTTCCAGATAAGTAACAGTGCCTTCTACTCTATATAAGTAAATCCATCAAGGATAGGGTTACACTTCTGGTTTTGCTTAGTATTGTTTTCTGGAAGCCTATTCTAAAGCTCTAGCGTGCTGCTCTAACAGTTTTCAGAGAAACACTTCTTTAATAAAGATGAGAGTGCCTACAGTCATCAGCTTAAGTGCAAATTGAATGCAGCCCTTAGGCTCTTGGAGAGTTGCCAGTAAGTCCTCATTTAGGCTAAATGTTAGTGGCCCCACACTACAGCATCCTATTAGTAGTACAGAACCAGATGGACCCAAATGGATGGGTTTGGCGAAATCTTGTTTTGTTTTTAAAACAAAAACATTCTCAAGGAAAAGAAGAGCTAGCCTGTGCTCCCGTGCTTTACTTTCCAGAACAGCATGTTTAGTTGTTGATATTTATTTAACCTGTTTATGGAAACAGAATGGAAACGTGGCAAAAAAGTGAAATCAATCACAGCAATGCCGCAGTGGCTGAATTAATGCTAATGTGACTTCTGCTGCCTTTATAATGTTAAGATCAATGTACTTTTGCTTCCATTGATTTTTCTTTTTTGTACACTATATTATGGAGAATCTGTTTTTAAAGGTCAGGGTAAGACCCAAGTAGATAATATTCTCATCAGTATTTGGATAACAATAATTATTATCTGGCTGGTATCCAGTTATTGTTAGCTTTTGCAAATCTATGTGATCACTTGTAAAATGCAGCAAAGGATCATTGTCCCATCTCATTTATTTTGTAAACAATTATAATGCCAAGTACAGTCACTGATGCAGTGTATTTTGCAAGATAACATTAGGGAAGAGTTTGGAAATGTATACATTGTGCAAGACTTCATGTAGTGGCATATTTTGTGAATATCTGAAGGTTTTTTGTTTCTTTTATCAAAGGTTATGGCACTTTACCTTATTTCTATGGAAATGTCGGTGATATTGTTGTAAGTCCCTTGCTGGTGAATTGCTACAAGATTCCACAGCTGGAAAACAAGGATTTGGATCTCTTGGGTTTGACCAGCAGTCAGCTGCTAAGTGTGGAGAATATGATACTTTTAACTATTCAGTATCTTGTCCAACTAGGTAAGCAATTTATTGTAAGCACTCGTTTTTATCTGTGACTGTGCTGCTTTCTCCCCACCCTCCTTATGTCAGTTTCAGAACCACTTTTCTGGCTACTTTTGTGCCTGGAAAAGAGGTAAGTGGCTCCATCTAGTGTGTGTGACTTCGCTACTTTGCTCATCAGGCGGAAGTGAAGCGAATTTAAGGGCCGATGCTGCTTCTGCTCTCCATATGGGATTGACCAGGTCACCTTTGTGAAATGGATTTGCAATGCAGATAACACATTTGCTTAGGGTATCAAACCATCCGTTATCGCAGCTCTTTCTAAGGACGCTCGGTCCATTTTATTCAGTTTTGTGACAAATGCTGGCAGATGTGTGATGTTGTCATTGTTTTGGTGACAGCACCGTTTACATGAAAACCACATTTGTTATTCATACTAAGCCAAGTGATTCAGTGAGTATCTCATTCATGTAAGTGTTTTTGAAATGGACTTTTTGCAAGTCTGAGAGCAAACCAGCAAACCACATTTGTTTTCTCTTATTGCAGGCCCAGAAGTTTTCTCTACTTTAGATAAGAAGCAGCAATGTTGACAGTAAGGTTTTAGAAGTTCAAGAATAATGCAGGGTAGTGTGGGGAGACTTCTTACAGCAGTCTTAGTCTTAACTTCTGTATTTGAAAGGATGCTGCTTCTCATAGAAGAGTGTGAAATGTCTTCTGCGAAGAGCACGCTGCTTTTCCTGTACCAGGTTTCCACCAGGGCATCTGTGGTACATAGTGATGTGAAATGTGCAAATGCTTCAAAAGAAGCACATCTGTTGATAGCCCTATAATTTAGGGAGCAAATGTTCTCTATGCAGGTTTCGCCCATGGATTCTTATGCTTTTTTCTTCTCCCTTAATGCAGTACTGCAACAGACAGGAAAGAGACCATCCTGTGTCATAATATTTGGTGACCCATTTGCTTTATTTATCATTTTGTGCCTCAAGAGTCCATTGGATGCTATGTTAGAACTGACAGAGGGTTTCTTTATTTTTTACAGGCTAAATGGTTTTCTGTTGCCTTTCTCTCAGTGGGCTTGAATTTGTTATTTTTGATGTTTTCATCTTCATAGGAAAGTTTATAGAATCTGCATGTTAAAACCAGCTACTTCACACAGTTCTGGACTGATAGAGCTTGCAAACTTCCTCCAGAGAAACATGTAGCCAGCTGATGCAGTATTTCCAATTAAAAATAAACTATTTATTGAAACTTACTGTGTCAGTGAACCACAGTTGATGAGCAAATCCAACCTGAGATGGATGCGTCAAGTCTATGCTTGCTGCAAACTAAAGGAGGCTTCATGCAATGTTGATGGTGCTGAGCTGTGTCTGGTGAGCACTGTGCCTTCAGCATAAAGCAGTTTCCTTATGAGCAGGTGTTTAATTTGGCTTTTGTTCTTATCTTTGTAAAGCTGAATAGTTTTCCAATTGGCCTTATGTGGAGATGTGCGCCAGCACTGTCAGATGAAAGAACCTGATGAAGAGAAAAATAAAAACATTCTAAAAACATTCTGTGGAGCTTGGGGATCAAAACGTTGCTGGTTTGAATATTGCTACGAACTTAAAACTCTTGGAACTGTGACAGTTGCACTGAACTGTAGCCTTTATCCCATTTTGTAAAATCAAAGCAAACTAAAGATGATTGGAGGGCAGCCAGCTTAAAGTTTTTGACAAAGAGAAGAGACAAATACATGCATAATTGAACAGTTCACTTGTGTGAGCCTCTTTTAGTCTTGAGAAAGTAGGGCTAAAAAGTGATCCTTTTTTCCAGAGTATATTGCGAAAGAGTAAGATAAAGGCAAAGATAAAAAAAGCAGACAGAAGAATGCAATTGATACTGATTAATAGAAAGCTTTTCCCTTATAAATCATCTGAGTGTAATTCCGTGTGCTCTGATACAGAACTCTTTCCATCTGTGCAATTACTCTTATTTTCTTGGACTCATGATGACGCCTGTAACCTCCCTCAATCATCAAAAACTTGCTTTATTTCTTTTAGTGTGGAACATCTTTTCTTTATGGTTGATGTGTTGTAGATAAACTTTATTTCTGCAGAAGAAGATTAATCTCTGTCAATAAATGCCTGGTTTTTCTGGCTTGAGATCTTCAAAGACCTAGAATGTGTGATGCTTTCTTAGAAAGGCAAAATAGAGTTCAAAAAGAGAGACCTATGAAGATAAAATTATGTCCATGCTGCATTAAATGAGACTCTTCAGAACCTTTTGGTTTGCATCAAAAATTAAAACAGCCCTGCATTTACAGGTCTGTACTTGTCCTACCATCCTATGGTAATTGGATGGTGACACTCTCCATATGTTGCTTCTCAGTAAGGCAAAATGACACAGGCGACGGTTTTTACAGATTCTGTGCTATGGATTGTTTACCCACTCCCTGCCCTGCTTCTCACATAATCTTTCTGTTTCCTTTTCTTCACTGCCCTTTTTTGTCTTTGGCCCTGAAAGAAAACATAAAACTAAAACCAATATTTCACATATTTCTGGTATTTAAGCCTCCCCTTTCATTCATAGAAAAGAAAGCTGCTGTAACATGAAGCTGTCTCCTCTGGCGCTGACATGAGATCTTGGCAATTTAAGCTATGGTTACTTTTTGCTCTGTGTTAACGAATTTTTATCTGTTCCTGAGTATCTTTGACAATGAGACAAATATTACTGAGTGAAATGTTAATTGAAGCTGAGTTAGAGACTGATGCTGAGATAATGTAGCTTCTATTTGTTTTTCAATTTGAGTTCACAAGGCAGTTTTTGAAGTCTGGGGAATGTAGATCTAAAATTACCTATACCTCTTTACATTAGAAGTTTGAAGATTTGCGAAATTAATTGGATTTAACTAAAGGAAAAGAAGAGGTTAAACATGTTTCTTTACATCCATGCTTAGTTTACTGTTATGCATGATAAGAAAAAGCAAAACAAAGGCCACTTAACAGACTTCACCGTACCGCATGGCTGTGATTAGTCTGTGAGGAATAAGCATTTGGGTTTTCTGCTGTAAGATCATATGGAGGCAACAAAAAAGGAAGATGGTAAGACAAGGAATGTAATATGAACAAACAAGAATAAGCCATGTGGGTATATATCCACTCAGTAGTGAGTGGGTTTTGTAAATGTAAAAAATATGGTAAATGAGCTTGTCAGATCAAGACAAACGTGATTATTCCTGGCTCAATAACATTTTGATATGAGATACTGTTATTCTGTTTGTTTGTTTTCAATGTAGGTCCTGACCAGATACCCCTGAGGGAAGAATTTGAGCAGATCATGTTGAAAGCTATGCAGGAGTTCAGTCTGAGAGAACGATCCTTGCAAATGAGCGCGCAGTGTGTCTCTGTGTCACCAGGTCAACTCCCTTGGCTTGCTAGGTTAATCGCTAGTGTGTCCCGGGACCTCGTGCACGTGGTTGTAACCCAAAATTCGCTGGCAGAGGGCATCTCGGAGACCCTGAGGTCTCTCAATGAAATGAAACATCAGCAAAAGCTACCAGATTATGTAGTTGCTATTTGTACGTCAAAGATAAGAGGAAGTGAGTTTTGCGTAGTAGTCCTGGGTAAGTATATTTGCAGTATGCTTCTGGTACCAATGCAATTCTGCTGAATTAATTTTCTGGAGTCATTATCCCAGCTTTTAAATCCCTTTTGTTCTTTTACTCTCCTTTGTACGTTACACTGCAATGTCACAGTTTACTCCATCAAGACTTGGAGTAGTGATGTCCATGAAGATCTAGAAAAATAGCTCTAGGTTAATCATTACTACTCCTTGAGAGGCCTGAGACTTTGTGAGGCTACCTTAAAAAATATCTGGAAGTAACCCAGTGACAAACTGGTTGGTTTGTCTTTCTCTGGTTTGTGTAGCTGCGCTATTTCTCATGGCAGTATTGGACTGACCACAGTCTTCTGCTAGACTGCTGTAAAACAGAAGATGTTTTTTATCCTTTTTACCATGGTGACTTTCAAGTTCTGTGTTGGTGACTGGCTGTGATGTTTGTGTGTACATGAGTGTGACTGGATGAGAGTGAATCTTGACTAGGTCATCTTTCATTTGTAGTCAAATAAATCAGTAATGTCAAACTTTTACTTTTTCGTATTTACCCAGAATCCTCTATTCCACCTAAGGTACAAATACTTGTTTGGCATGTCATATGTCACCCAAGTGTGCAAAACTATGGGCAACAGCTTCCAAAGGATGTGCTAAATTGGTATGACTAATTCTCCCATTGCTAACAAAACAGAATTGAGACTGCTCTCCTAGCCTACTGGGTAAAGGCAGTGTAGATACCTGACTGAAGATCAGCAAGCCCCACACTTCTAGGATGAAAAGGTTGTGTTGCTAGTACACTATATTAAAGATTCATTGTGCATTTTTCCCTCTCTTCTCCAGGTCAATATCAATCTAGGGCGCTTGCAGAAAGCATGCTTACCACCAGTGAGTTTTTAAAGGAGATCAGCTATGAGCTCATCACAGGGAAAGTCAGTTTCCTGGCATCACATTTCAAAAATACATCTTTAGGTGAGTGATCCTAAGAAACAGAAGCTTTAGCCAAGACAATAATTTCTTTAGGGCCAGGTTTGTCTCCTGTTCAGCAGTTAAAGTGCACTGTACCCTATTCACCTTTTCTTCTCTCCATTCAGTGTGAGTAAAGGAGTGCTCAGCTCTTTCACCCATGCAGTGCAAGTTACTCATCCCATGGCAGAATATTTTAAACCCTGTTTATACTGCTGAATGTAACAGCAGGGCATGCAGAAGTGCCTGAGTCTCTTGTCTGTGCTTCTAGCATATGTTTTGGAGGTTATTTCATAGTGTGTGTTTCTTTGTAATCATCAGATGTCACCGCTAGCTGTAAAGGCTCAGAGCCAAAGTTATTCAGCTGTGGTTTGGGTTTTTTTGGAATTCATTCCACTGGCAAATCAGTAAATAAAAGAGAAAAATATTCTCCCTCCCTCTCTTCCTTCTATTTCCAATCCCTTGTCCCTTTGCAGATTTGGCATCAGCTGTGTGAGAACACGTGTGCGTGTTTTATATCACTTGTCTTAAACAGCTTCCAGATAATTTGGTGTTGCTAATTCTTACCTAGGTGATGATTTGGACAAGCTGCTGGAGAAAATGCTACAGCAGCGAGGGGAAAGTGTCATTATTCCTTTCAATGGAGACGTTAGCGAGTGTGTGTCATCTCAGGAGGCAATTGCCATGATTTCTACACAAGAACCAGGTACATATTTTTATGCGCAAGATGTGAAATAAGTGAGTAGTTTGTTAAGTGTCAAATTGCATGTGCCCCAAGAGTCAGGGCACAGCTGCAGACGGTGTGCCAACCTTCAAATATTAATACTGCCAGCTGAATGTGGCAATATAGCAGTCTCTCAGACAGAAAATCTCTATTGTAACCTTCAGCAACTTTTCCCCCCTATGTTTTGTAATTTCTAAGCTAAAATATGTGCTCTTCTACTACGCACTAGGCCGAGTGGAAATGTTCCTTTGTAATGTCGGCAGTGTGGATTCATCTTGCCCTTATGCATCTAGAAAAGGAATGTAAACTTGTGATTACGGCAGAGGGGAGCTCTGTTCTTGTTCTGGTCTCCCCAGGTGTCCTCCTGTTTCTTACCTTTTGATATTCCTCACTTTCCATCTGTAAAATGGTAATAATATGTACTACAGACTTGGGCTCTTTTAGGGAAAATGTTTTAAGATCTTGAACTGAAAGTGCTATGCAAATGTAATCTATAATTTGCTTATTTGAGGTTTCCTTGGGTTGCGCTGTTAAAAATCCTCAGAACACTTAGGGCATTTAAAAATAGGCCGTGCTGTACTTGAGGCCATCTGATGTATTATCACATTTTGATCAAAAGAAGAAGGTTGACATTTGTGATCCGGACACAGCTCTACAGAGTGTAGAGATTATTCTGATGAATGATTTTTTTATTCTGATTATAGAGGGTAGGCTGTTTGGAAGATCATGTTTATTGGGGGGGTGGGTAAATAAACATGTTTCTTGTGTTTTGTTTTCTTTTTTCAAACAAACGCACTCTAGATTTGGATGTTGATACCTTCCAAATTTACCAGCCACAGCTTACAGTTGCCAGAAAGCTCTTGTCCCAGGTTTGTGCTATAGCAGACAGTGGCAATCAGAGCCTGGATCTAGGCCACTTCAGCAAAGTAGACTTCATTGTTATCGTTCCCCGTTCAGAGGTCCTGGTGCAGCAGACCCTTCAACGGATTCGACAATCAGGTAAAAGGGAGAGGAGGGCAAAAAAGGCTGTTAAACCAAAGTACGTGATCTTATTAAGTCATATCTGGTATGAATGGAGCAGTCAGTTCCTCCAATGTATATTTTGCATGTCCAGTATTAGCTTCATTAGCTGGTATCACTAAATACCTTCCTTTCATAAACTGGGCCCAACCTGTACCATGTGTCAAAAGAAATTGTCATAGTCATGCAGGCCTGGGGAAGGTGTGTCCTGGAGAAATATGCACCTGTCAAAACAGGGAAGGGATGAGCAAATGTGGCTGCTCAGATCTTTTAGCCCCTGGAGCTGTTAGTGACATTTGTCCTAAGTCCATATGCTTGTGCATGTGCTCTCATATAAGCTGGCACAGATGTATGTGCAGGAAGCTCTCTTACTAGGTAGATAAATGCCTGAGTAATATATGTACATTGTCACACAATAGTTGCCATACTAGTTCTCATGGTGAGCTTTCTTGTCTGGGGTTCTGTGTCTGACCGTGGCTGGTACCAGATGCTTCAGAAGGAGCAAGAAAGCCTTAGTGTACAGGCTATGGAGTATGTCCCCCTTGAGGGTGACCTCTGTTATCCGCTGTTAGTGCCCAGAAAAGCATAAGAGTTTCTTCATGGAGAAAATGACTGTTCAATAGAATGAAGGACTATCTGTGTAAATGTTTGGTCTTTTTTTAGCTCCTGATATCTGGGATTAATGAAGTCCTCAGGATAATTGTGTATTTGGCATTATTTGTCTTTTTTTTATTAGCTGAACTTCTTTTGGTCTGCTTTCAGCTTTATCTGATAATACCTTCATTTGCATTTGAAAAACATGAGTATGAGCTTCTGATGTAATGTGTCTGTGAGTGGTTTTGGGTAGCTGTTGGCTTTTTTCCCCTCTCTTATTTTCTGCTCTGAACTAAACAGTGCCACACTTTTTGATTGTGCAGATATACCATGATATTGTTAAATACTGTAATCCATCTCTCTATTTTTTTCTTCTGCTTTTTGCTATTTTAATAGTAAAATGAAAAGAATAAAGTAGATTACATGAAGTACAGGTTGCTTTTTCTTTCTAACATAACTTTATGGGTGGTTTTTGTTCCATTCCATGTTTCTTCAGACATTGAACTTACTTAATTTGCTGCTACACATTAAACCAGAGGTTTTCTGGTATCTGTTAACAGAGTTTCACTTTTATTTTATTTTATTTTATTTTATTTTAT
>WYDI02023646.1:0-40651 GCA_009867235.2 Psittacus erithacus | reverse complement strand
CATGCCTTCCAGGAGAATCTGCTCCAAAATTTTGCCAGGCACAGAGGTGAGACTGACTGGTCTGTAATTCCCTGGGTAAAGATTGATTCATTTTGCCTCTGAGCCAGGCTTTTTGTGCTGAAACCACATCTCTCTCCAGGCTATGGTCTTCAAGACATTGGTGCCCTTTACTCCATGTGCTGACTTGCTCCAGTTCTGAGCTTTGGGAGGCATCTTGGTCTCAGCTTCAAGGCACTCCTTTGCACAAGGACTTTCTGTGTGCATTAAGTTGTAGGGTGCTTCTGACCTACTCCCACACTTTATCTTCCCCACTGAGATTCCAGAGATAACACAGGGCTGGCTGCCATGTTGGTGACTGCTGTGTTGCATATGTCATCGGCAAACTTGCAGGCAGATGTGGATAATGGGATGTCTTTGTTTTCTTTGGTTTGATCTTCATTTAGTTTTCTTCAATGTCAGGGAATTTTATATTCACAATTGTTACATTGTACCTGTGAACCTAGACTACTAAATCTGCTGGTTTATCACAATGTCTGCATTGTCAAACACTTGGAAACCTGCAAATCTGAAAGTAAATAGTGTCCGGCCCACTACCTCAAGTGAGGATTCTGTGATACAAAGCGAGAAAAGCAGTTCTTGTGCTACTTGCAACCTGATCACAAGAAGGACCTACTAAACAGTTAGGGAGAGACCTTGTTATTATGTTTCCAGCTCTACTTTCCTTGTTTAAAGGGTTGGATAGATAACCTGTTATGAACTGACACATCCAGTCCAATGACCTACGCAGTGCAGAGTTGTGCTGGGACTTATCCTGTCAAGTTAAGAGTATCTCCAAGGACAGAGATCACACAGCATCTCCAGACAAGCTGGGGGCAGTTTCATTTGAGTCAGTGACTAACTGGGCAGTGAAATACATGACTCTCATTATATGTCTGCCAGTGGAGTTTGTGTCCATGGAACTTTAACAAGATGTGCTGTGGCAATCTTTGTGAGAATTGTGGTATCAATTTACATCTCTTCTGAAAAGCATAACAGGTTTTAACAGAGGGTGGAAGATGGAGCTTTGTGTCTACACTGGTCTGATACTGATTCCTGCAGACTGAATTCTCTGGTCCCAGCCCAGAAATGATTGTGCTGGGAACTGCAGCTGAATATTGCAGCTTCCCTGCACCAGGTAAACTACCACTGGGTTATAAACCCCTGAACCTTCAGTAGGAGACCATAACATCCCCCATCATTTTTGAATCTCAGGCAGTTAAAGCCAACATAACAGTGATTCTGGTGATCAAATCCTGCTTGTTACCTCAGTTACGGAGCATGTGTATAAATCAGTGGTATCTCAAATAACATAGCATAAAAATGATATAGCATAGGATTTAAATAGGGGCCTCTAGCATTGTTTTAACTATCTCAGCCATTCCTCAGGGTGACAGCCTGGCTCTGTGATCTGGGCATGAGGGGACACCATCCGATTTACCTCTTGCAGAGGCTTTTACAGCCTTTGACAGCTGAGGAAGTAAAGCGTATCTGTGAAAGCATTTAAGCTGCAATAACTGTAACACTGACAAGGAGCTTGGCTTCTCCTGAAGGTTGGAGATAAAGTATGCATGGCGAGAGCAACGAAAAGCCATGAAGAATCCCATGTGCTTTCCTGGGAAACACTTGAGCAGCTCAACTGGTATCCACTTACTTAGCGCTGATTCCCACCAGAGACAGGCAGCAGCATGATGTAGATAAATTGCACCTACTCCTTGCTATACCTTATTAGCTTAGATAGCAAGTCTCCTTGTTTAATCATTATTTAATGTCAAAGTGCATTTTGCTCCATCCATGCTACCTGGTGGGGACAGCAGAATGATGGGCTCCAGATGCTGCTCTGCATGTGTGGTGGTGTTCCGTGAGGCAGAGGTTGGTGGAGGGATGCTGACCTTCTGAAGGTCACTGGTGTTGGACTTGGAGGGTAAGCACTGTGTTCTGCAGTGTCCCCAGTAATGTCAGGGCTCTGTGAGGCAGGGACAGCTATTGTTTTGTTTATTTGGCAAGAACAAAGATTGGAAACACAAGCCTGAGTAGGTGGATAGGGAGAGACAGCTAGTACCCAGCTGGAGCACTCAGGGCTGCTCTTACTGCTGCATGGAGCCGCTCTCCAGCTGGGGGAGAGGGAGCACCCCTCCAGGAGCTGAGATGGGTTGTGCTGGTCTGAGCCTGGAGTCTCTACTGATCCCAGCTAGGCACAAGAAGCAAGGTATTTTATAGTCACTGCAAACTTCCATTCAGAGCTGTATTTGGATTCAGGTCACATAGCTAGCATCATGTCAGGAAAACCTAGGAATCCTCCTGAGAGCAGAGTTTAACTTGTAAAACAACCTTGGGCTGGAGAAGCATTAACTATGCCTACATTAAATTAAGAGGAGGCAGCAGGTGGGAGAATTTCAAAGTCCATTTCAGCAAGCAAAAGTCATCAATAAAAGAATGTGGAGATTTATTTGAATCCAGGAGACCACAGAGACCAGTTTGATCCGCTTTAATCAAATTGTGGCACAAGCATTGCTGGATTTTGCTTCTGCCCCAGCAGAATGCGGGATATGTACTGCCACAGGCTTCACAAATGGTGAGTGCCGCCTTTCTGCACTGATGTTGAGCTGGAGGGGAAGATGGGGGCACTGTTCCCCATTTCACACTTCAGATCCATAGAGCTTTTTCTTTCAGCCACAGGAGCTAATTATCTAGAAGAATAACTGGCCCAGTGCACCCACGCCATGCTTTGACTGATTTTAATAGCACTTCATCTTAATATGCAGAAGTAATTTGGTCTGCTGAAATGCAGCCATAAATAGCAACACAATAGGTTACATAGTCAGTAGCTTGAACAGGGGCTCTGCTGTTACAGGCTGTGCTTTGCCAAGCACCCATATTTGGAGGTTCAATGACCTTGGATAACTATGTAGTTAATGCAAATCTGGCACTTGTAAGATAAATGACTTAGCTGTGTCCTGGCCTACTGCAGTTTGCAGTCTTAGGTACACAGGTGCTGTAGATACAAAGATAGGAAGGTGGGGAGAGGGACATTTCTTAGTCCGATCCCTCCGTGCTGCATGAAGGGAGCAAACATCCTCCTTAGCCACCTCCACTCCCTAACAAAGAGGTGGTTGCTTGCCTGGTTTGATACACAGCCCTGCATCTGCTGCACAGCTGTGGCTGTGGGCTGGCAGGGAGATGCATTCTGTGCATCCACTGTGTTCATCATAGCCTCCAGACAGGAGCTGTCTCCATCCCACCTGAATGGAGTTATAATGGATTTTATATTTGCTGAAGGAGACAGAAGAATTCTTCAGATTTGTTAAAAATACTTTTTGCTTGTTTAATGTCTGGAATCAGGTTGTGTGAGAAATATGGGCTGACTCCTCATGCCCCAAAGCCAGGCCTTTTCTTTTAATGCTGCTGCTTTTATCTTGGCAGTGACAGTCCCTGCTCAGCACATTTTCAGCATTCTTTGCACCATTGACAGGGCTAAATGCTCTGCCTTGACCCCAGCAGCACAGCTGACCTCAGAGGAAATGCTCAGGGTGCAGAATTTGTCACCAGATATTGAGACAAGAGACCCATCTGCTGCTAGACATGGGACTCTAGTCTCTCCCTGTTGCCTTTTCTGGCCCAGTAGTAATAAGGCCATTTCTATTCTCACCACTGTGAATGCTCAGTGCGCATCACTAGGCATGTTCGCTATCATGCAGTCATACCCAGGTGGTAAGTGACTTGTCCACAGCTTCACAAGAATATCAATGTGACCTGTGCTCCGTGCTAGCCTGCACCTGTAATACACTTGCAAAGGATGAGGAAAGCTCCAGGCCCCAGGTGACATTGCCCTGTAAGGGAAGAGCTCTTCCTCCTGTGTAGAATGGAGGTGGAAATCTGCCTCCTCCAGAGATGTGAGCTCAGGCTGTGCACTGATTTCTGCTTTCTCTGCTCTGTATTTACCAGTGAAGCAGGAGCTGGAAGCCTAATATTGCTTTAAAGTAAGGAATGCATAAAACAAGGTGAGCAACCCTCTGGAAACCCATGTAGGAAGAAATTTTATTCTGTGCTCCTACCTCAGAATTAATTTTCATTGTTTCCTCAGTGTGGTAGAGCAGAAGCTTCTGGCCAGAAGAGGTGAGATTGACGTACACCTGGAGGCACGGGTACTGGGAAATTTTCCAGCAGTCTGGACCACAGCTAAATGAGCAGTTGAAGGTTTCTGTGATGGATGCATTGAGAAGCGAACACTGAGCCTCTTCTGTCCAGACACTAAGTAGGAAAAAGAGACACGTTAGAGCATAGCAAGAATGGGCAACAAGCACAAAATGCAGGTCAGGCTTTCCATCAGGGATATACCAGGGGGCATCTTGTAGGAGACAGTACATGTTGCAGGGCTTTGAGTGAAGGCTGGACTTTCTCACATCACAGATCACAGACAGTGTATTATTCTGTACCTGAAGTTAGTGCTTTGGGAACAAAAATACCTGACTCACTTACGTCTCTGTATAAGTGAAAAGGGCATTGGAACTTTTAGTCTGGAGAAGGTATATTGGAAACCAAATGGAACCAGCAGAGATATCAGGGAAGAAAACTGAACAATCTGCCCTGGTGAAAAGTAAAATGCATGCAGTGCTGCATGACAGGACACCTTTGACCAAGACATAATTGTTAAACACCAAGCCCCATTCAGTTTAAGTGAAGGTTGGTAACTTTGAATTACCAGGGTACACATGCTGATATGCATGAAGACAGAGTAATATGCAAGTGGTTCTGCATGCAGCTCTCTCTGTGGAAAGACTTTTTATAGTGGCAGCTTGCTTGGTTTTCCTTAAGTTAAGTCAGCTGTTGAAATTGTTCTATCTCAAATTCACCAGAGACTAAAACTGAATGATAGAGCCTTGGTGTACACTGGCAATGTTCACCTGGGTTTCATGCATGCATTTAAATGTCTATGACTGAATTTTCCTTGGGGATGACAGCCATGGGAAGGGCACACTGAGGGTTCTGTGAAAAAAGGTTTTCATGGGCTGGGAGAAGGTTTCAGCCCCACTTAGCATCTCAGCTCAACTCAGCATGGCTGTCTGGCTCCTCACCGTGAATGGGCTGAGGGTCTGCTTGTCCCTTGACAAACCTACAAAAGGCTTTACATGATATGTAATATCAAAGAATTCTGACAAATTCTCCTGATATGTTACTTTGGCAGTTATTCTCCTTGTATTTTCAGTTTTACATTTAAATTATGCTACAATTTGTGGGGAAAAATCAAATGAAATGTTTATTTGCCTTTTTTTTTTCCTCTGAGGCAGTGTTTTGTTGAAGGGGTATTGCTGTCTGCAAAGGAGAATAATCCCTAAGGAGATCTGACTGCATGAAGAGAAGTCATAGCAAAGACTCTTAGGTTGTCTTCTTCTCACTTTCACCTTTCTGACTGCTGTTTTATTCATGCATGGCGGTAATAAAGTAACATCTGCTTGCAACAGGCTTGTGAAGGTGGAATATTTGATACTTCATAGGTGCTTTTGGCAATTTTTCACATGGCTTGCAATATAAATCATATCTTTCCACATGAGCAATTTTGACCTTAGCAGCCTCTGCAACTGACCCTGATATTGCTGAAAGGTATGGGAGAGCAATTTGGAAAAGCAAATGCTCTTGGATACTTAACAGGTCTTGATCTCTGTTTTCAACTCAACTTGGATTTAAAAAGGAACAAATACCTTTATCGTACAAATAAGATACTGCAGATCAGTACTGTACACCCTCAGGCATACCTACATTTTCCTTATCATTGCAAGGTCAATAAGGAATATTTCCCTGCGGTTGCACTGTTGTAATTGAGGATGTTCATGCCAGTTAACTGGTATGCACTTACTGTACGTGCCTAAAGAAAGAAGGCTGTGGTGGGTAAGCCAAAACATGCCAAGTATTGGCCACTGCCTCAGGGTGGTTTGGGCATGACAGACTAATGTTTTGATCCCCAGTTACACATGCACTCACCAGAGTGGAAAAAATGTTGCTGACAGTCTTGTTACAGTCTGGGCTAGAGTTTTAATAGGGCTGGTGCTTGTGAACTGATTTCAAATGCTAATGAATCACAGGTCAAATTTTCTGCTTCATGGCAGAGAAGGAAGACAGAGACAGCTTCAGAAAAATTAGGTGCAGTGCAGTAATGATGAGAGACGATCTTTCACTTTCAGCAAAATGCTGTACTTCAGGAAGATTTCACTTGTTAAAACAAAAGTGATAGCCTACATGGAAAGCTACATGCATGCATGCGTACAGAGCAGCTTGATTTCTTTCCCAAATTAATTCTTCATTCTTCATTTGAAAATGTGTTGTTTCTTGAGGCCACTAAATATTGCTGCTTTCCTCCTCAATCTAGGCTTTGCAGCAACAGCCCCTGAGAGGCTTACAGGGTTCAGCTGACTGCTGACTGACTGATACGGATATTATGTTAGTGTTAAACTGTGGCAAGTTTAAAGCTACGGATCAAGGTTTTGTCAAACAGGGATCTAATTCTTCCCTCACTTATGCTGGTATCACTCAATATGCTTTTGCTGTAAGTATACTTAATTTATACTGGGGTAAGGAAGTGCAGAATCAGGCCTATGCTGACCAAAGAGAAAAAAAAACCAAACAACTTTAATAAAAGGAGTTGAAAGAATAAGGCACATTAAGTGAGATCAGGGTAACCATCATGAAATTACCTTTCCATATAAGACCGCAGCAGGGTGATTCCCAGGAGAAAGTACATCATGACAGAGCACACCATCATGGCCAGTCCGAGGAGTATGGCCCGGTCTTCTCCGGCTTTCAGGGCTGTAACTGTTTTCCTTTTGTCCAGTAGATCATGATCCCTGATTTTTTGGTAAATATTTCTGAGGTTGAAAATAATACATTCTTATGTGAAGTTCATATCTAATCAAATAAGTTTCTACAGGGTGGGTAGTTCCACCTCCATACCCATCGCGTGGGAGAGAAAGGCTTAAGGGTCCTCAGGTGTCCTTTTTCATCGGATTCACTCTGACCTGGTGGAAGCTTATTCACCTCCAAATAAATTACAGCCATTTCTGAAAAGGTAAAAACCTCTTATAGCAAATATAGATTAGACACTTGTGCCAGCTCAGTAAATCCTTCTTTGGTACAGCTTCATTGGCTCAGTTGAATTATATGATAGGTGAATTTGACCTGTCAATGCCATCTTAGGCCACTAGAAGATGTTTAGGTATATGAGGTGTCTTTTCTTCAGTTCAGGTCTTATGTTACCGTACGTAGAAATCAGCTTGAAGAAAATCATCACTAAAATTATCTGAAAGGACCACATTCTATTTTCATTCCCTACGGGCTAGTGGTTTAGGTGATTTTCTGCTGAGTGTGACTCAGAGCTCATGAAACACTATGGGGATTTTGCAATTGATTTCTGTGGGGTTTTTGATTGAGAGCTTATTTACTTTATTTGTAAAATAGCTTTTTGGAAGCCCAGTTACTCATCACAGTGAAAACCCTCACAGAAAATTATTCACCAGAGCTATCTGTTCTGGGATTTTAAAAAAAAAGAAAGAAGATACAACAAACCATTCCCCCTTCAGCAAAGAGTCCTTTGCATTTTCAAATCATAAGTCCTTCTTTCATCTCCGAGCATTTGATGATTCAATGAGTCATGAGGACACAATGGTGAAGAAGGAAATATTTGAGTACATTTCAAACACACTCAAACTTTGTGAGTTTAAAATGTACTTACAGACCTGAGGCTGGTCAAAATCTCCTGTGTTTTCTGTTACAGTTCTTTTGAATCATCCAGGCAGCACCCGAAGCATGTGAACCGCACACCTCTGAGCCCTGACACCACCATAACATGGGCATAGTAGTACACGTGGAGGAAGTTCCTCTTCTACTGTCTGCAAAATGGCAGGTGAGCAACATCAACATCACTTTGGGCTCTAGTGAACCCATCACTCATTTAAGCTGAAACCACCAAGTTTTACTCAGCCTTGGAAAAAACATGATGTCAGACCAAACATATAGCTTACATTCACTAATAGGGACAAAGAAATGGAGTTAAGACAGATGTAAAACCATACATAAGCAGAGTAGAAACAAGAAAATAGGTTTAATCATAAAATCCCTGAAACTGCAATTTGATATATATTTAGATGATGAGTCATATTCAGGAAAAGCACATATGGTGTGGGGTTTTGTAGCAAAGATCTTGCTTAGATGCTGCTGTTGTCAGTAGTTTCCTATAACTAAGACCCCTTAAGGTTTCTTCATCCAACTGTAATTTGCATCTTTAGATGCCCATGCTTTCCCTTTCAAGCCATCCTTTAAATCTTGCCAATGTTTTCCTAGTTGGAAATGAAATGGTAATTCAGCCTGTCAAAATTTTCCCTGGTGTTGGTGAGAAAAGATATATTGCGAACTGGCAGATGCAATTGCCTTCAAAGAAGTAATGTAGAGAAATAGTCTGATGCTACTTTTCTATTATTATTTATCAAACTGTATTTAACTCTGAGAGCTGCTCTTAGGATTTGCATTGCTCCCAAATGGAAGCAGGCAGGAAGGCAGAGATTGTCATGCAGTTCCAGCACATTAACCAATCACACAGCATAACTTATGTCAGCATGTAGACATAAAACAGACACAGTACAATCCCTCACTAATGTCATCAGAGCAGCTAGGACATAAAAGGGATACAAATGGACAATTTAAAAACAAATAGCTAATTGAGATGGTTACAAATATTTCCCATGTGGCCTTGAGCCAAGAAACATGCAGTGAGAAGTAAAAAAAGGATGGGCTGAAGGGTGTGTTGTAGAAATTATCTATCTGGCAGGTGACCGGCAAAGGGGAAGGTATGTGGTGACCACCTGCTAGATGGATATCCCACACTCACCTGCCATATAGCAAATAAAGCTAAATAAAGCTCTGCCTTAGGGGTCATGCTTGGAGCAGTCATTCAGTTGCTCTTCTGCAAGTATTCGTTATTCAAAGCCCCGAACATCAAGAAAAGTGGTAGCTTGGTGCCCTTGAGGCCTTTTTTCTCCTGAATCCCTGCCAGGAGTCAATGTGGTAACACACACTGAGGCATGCAGTGTTGTGGCATATGCCAGTGTGTGATGTACCAGTCCTGACGCAGCCTGGGAGACACGCTGAGTAATCATCCCTCATCTTCCTCCCAGCTCATGCCTGCACTGGGGATGTGTCAATTTTCTCCTTATGACACTGGGACATCTGCTATTACCAGACTTCACATTTTTGCCCCTCAGAGCCCTGGTTTTGGAGGACAAGATACGTTGTGCAAAATATCTTGCCGCTAACAGAGCAGCCTTGGAATCTCCTTAGCTGGAGCGACAGTGGGGGCCTGTACACATGTGTGTGCTGCTCCTTGCGGGGGATTCTGTGTATGTGTGAACTTTTGACACAGCCCAGGGACCTCTTTCTGCTTGGTGAGCTGGAAGAGTGCCATGCTTAGCTGGCTGATTTTGGATCCCAGGGCTGTACCGGCACAATTACCTGACTGCTGTGGTGTGCTTAGGTACAGATCACTGCATACCAGACACTACTCATCTAGATGACTCCATCTAATACTTCCAGTTGCCTGTGATAACTCCCCAGATATGACACTGAGGGGGGCTGTTTGTTTTTAAAGAAGTCCCAGCTGTCAGAACATGGGGTCTTTACACCCTGTGCAAAGACATTTAATAGAAAGCAAGCCTCCAAGGACAAAAGGTCTTTGCTCCCTTGGTCTTTTCCAAACTGAAAATCTCCCCTGCTAAATCTCCATGTTGCTTTTGCCAAACTGCTCAGAGGATATGGGCTGGCTGCTCTACCCAGGATCGGCTGACAGAAAGGAAACATGGACATGACCGTGCCTGCTGGGCACACAGCAGAGATTTCCCTCTCCATACCTCTCTGCACAGCAGCAGCATGGAGATCTCTCTGCAATGTGATCTCCGGAGGAAGGCTTAGGGGGGACCCTAAGTGATGAAATTAGACAGCCCAGGTTATGTTAGCCTCAATGTGAGACAGCCAAGGAGAGTTACTATGCCAGCCTGAGCCTACCAGCCTTAATAAATAAGTTCTACATCTTCTGTAGATTTGCCCATATTTGCTGAAACCAAGAGCTTTATTTGTCATCATGAGATACATGATCTTTTAGCACTCACTTACTGGAAGGATGAGGCAAACTAACTTGCTCTGGCCTCTGCTGACACAGGACAGCTTTGTAGCTCTGGGGATGTGATTAATTTATAGGCATGTACTAGGAATAGTCCTGTATGCAAAGTGTTTGCAACTGGGCGCAGCCATGTAGAGCAGGAGAGGCTGAAGTAATCTTCTGACCCAGTACAACAGTTCTTATTTTGCTCCAAAATGGGTAGATCTGGGAGCTCTGCGAAGAGGTGCAGTTTCCAGGCACCTGAAATAACTTTTTGTTTTTTTTTTTTTTCTTTAAATAAACACACATTACTTAACCTCAAGTTCTTTCCCTTGCAGATGAGCCATGGTGTAGCACTGAGGGAGATGCTGCCTCCTCCAGCAACTGCGTGGGGCTTGTCTGATGGGGATACCTGCTTGCCTGAATTATTTAGAATGACTTTGAACTGTCATTCTCTTCTCTGATATCATAGTTGTTATACAGATGTCACTCAAATTACCTCATGATGAGGTGTTTACTGATATCAGAAAATTCAGTTAAAGAGGAAACTTGCAGAAGTACAGGAGGCAGTCAGATAACCAGCTCCAAATGGAAGTCCATGGAAACCTGCTGCCAATCTGGCCTTCGTGGCTTGAAAATATGTTTGGGATTGGATTATTAAAAGAGCTGAGCACCTCTGCCGCTTTTGCAGAAAAGTTCAGTAAATGGGCCAATTCTCCAAAGAAATTTGGCATCCTGAGGGCAGCTCTGCTGCCTGAACTCATGACAGCATTTTCCCAAGCAGGTGCCAGCAGTAACGTCTCATCAGAATATCTGAAGAGTGTGTTTTACTAATTGACACTGTAGATACATACAGGTCTGTTTCTGTTTCACTGGAATTTGATATTTTGTGATTATGTTTGATAGTGACTGCAAGAGGAACTGAAGGAGAGGAGGCGAGGAAGGGAGGGGGGAAAGAAGAGAAAAGAAAGGAAAATGTGTCCAGTTGTGACAAGAGAAGCTGTCCAGCAAATCTCACTACAAAGGAGAGAGATTTTGGAAGGATGAGTCTGAGCGTTACTGACAATTGTTCTTTCATCAGTGATTTTTAATTTCTTTCATTCCCAACTGAGTGTTGCCTTTATTTGCAGACTTAAAACCTCTCTTTCTCTTTCCTCTATTCCCTGCTCCCCTGGGAGATCCAGTAACTCATGTAGTCCTCTGTCTCCTTCAGCCTATTCCCTCCAGCTACACCATGTAAGTGGGCTGGTGGCTACCAGCTCATTCTTAGGCTGTTTCTCATCCCCCAGCTATTGTGCAATGTATTGCATACATGCTTATCCTCACACATGCATGCATACAAAGAGAAAGCATCTCTGACAGCTGGATCCATCATCCAGATGTGTAAAAGTTATGTAGGGCAATTATCTGGCAGGGGGACACAAGGCAGTGTGTGTGTGGAGGAAGAGAAGGCAGTGGTGTGGGCTGGAAACAAGACACTTGCAAAAGGCATAAAGGCTTCACAGGGGTTAGAGCCAGGGCTGCAAATCTGTGGCTTGCGATTAGTGTGCTTTTAAATGTGCAGTGTGTCTGTATTGACCTCAAAGGTGGTCCTGGTGTGCTGCTGAAGAAGAAAGACTTTGGCCATGGCTCTGGCATTGTCCCTCCACTCTGTTTTGGCTTGGCATATTAACCCTGGCACTCACTGGCTGGTCCTCTTGTCAGTGGAGCAGTAGCTGGGAGGATGAGAGGTAAAGAGAGGACACCCTTTGCATCCTTCCTACTTCTTTAGAGCCATCACTGAAGAGAAGCTGCAGGCCACATTCCTAAAGACTCAAACCCATAAGAGACAATCAGCATAGATGCTGTTTACCTTTTCTCATCATGTCTGTAAGATGTAGAGCTCCGGCCACTGGTCCAAATAAACATTTTAGAGGATTGCCCAATGTTGGCTTTGCTTGCTGCAGTGGGACGATGGAAGGACCTGGGGGAAGAGGGACAATTTTTGTCACTGCCCAACCAATGTGGCAGACCCTATTACATCCAGTGTGCCAAATCCACTGTGGCTGTGCCCAGTGAAACCTGAAGATGTACCTTTTCTTAACTCAAGGTGAGATGTAAAATAATGGGGATGACAGACCAGTGCGTGTGAATGAAGGACAAATCTCATTAGCCTTACTGGGAAAATGGGATACAGGCTAATCAGGCTTAGCTATGCTCCATACTGCAAAGGATTTGCACCATGGACCAGAAATATTTGGTAGTTTAAAAAAAATTAGTAGCTGCATCCAGTGTTCTTATGGCAGTATTTTTGGAGGACAACGTGGCTGCTGTTCAAGCACATATGTGTTCATTGCAATTATTTGGTTGTACTGCAGCTCTCAGTAAGGTGAGGCTCTCCAGGAAGATGTCTGTATGAGGCACAAGTGTGAGATGTAAATGCAGCATTCTGTGGAAATGTACCTGATGTGACAAAGGTGTTTTTTCCCACGGAGATATTACTGTTCTGGGGCCATTCGGCCAGACCAGTTAGATTTCTGCTCAGGGGCTTCTTTGTTTCACAGCAGGGTATGAGGGCTCCTGCCTTCCCTCAGGTTCTTCTAGTGAGGCTACAGCTCCCCTTGTAGCTCTTCCTAATCTGCTGCTGAGTTTAGTGAGGCTCAGCTAAAGTCTCAGTCCGTGAGAATTGAACCCTTCCTGGTGAGGGCTGTATTTTGTATGGCCCAGCACTTTGTGTTTTTACTGCATTCAGAGAAAAGGTTAAGAAAAAAAGAAGAAATATTCCAGATACCAAATACTTTAGTGCTGAAGTTTTTCATACACTGGGTGCCATTCTTCATCTCACTGAAAACTAAACTTGACTGTTGATGCTGTCAGCAGAGAAGGCACATGATTTCCCCAGCGCTCCTTGTCTGAAAAGTCTGTAATGTCACTATCTACATAATCATGCAAAGGGATAATCTAAATATTTGAATAGTGGTGATCCTGGGAGGATACTTAAATCCTGCAGAGGTGGCTGGGGGGGAAGACTGACATGGATGGGAGCTAAAATCCATCTGTACACAGACAGGCTTATGGGTGCCAAGGGACTGGGCTTTCCATCTAGAGCCAGCCCAGAGCCCCACCGTGAAGGAGACCCAGGCAAAACTCACACCCCAGTTAGGCAGCTGGCTGGGCAAACTGGCCAAGCTGGTCACCCTGTCACCTCCTTCTTGCTGGGATCCTGCTGCCATGCTCAGAGATGCTAGCCTGGGACTGGGACTTGGAGGCTGGGACCTTGCTCGAGGTAGTATTTCACAAAACTTTTGTGCTTTCATGCACAGCAAATTGGACAAGAAAGAGGTCCTAAAGAAGAGAGGAAGAAGGAGAGGAATCTCTCTCAGCCCTTTCCCTGACTCCGTAGTCATCACTGCAGCTCTGAGAGCCAAAAAATACTTTCCTTAAACCTGCTCTAGTTAAGTATTGAGAAGTAAACAAGATGAAACACTTTCTCCCTGAAATAACTATAGTATAGAAGGTGAAATGGCATCTGCCAGGATCTAATCAATATAGCCACTGAGAAGTGTCTTATAGTGACAATGGCCAGAAATTTGTGTTGCAGAATCTTGGGTCTAATCCTTACTTTGGTATGTGAGATTGCACTCACTACCATAGACAGCACAACAGGACTACCAAGCCTGTGCTGAAAGAGCTGTTTTTTCTGCACTGAGCAATGCAGGAGGGCTCAGAACAACTGCCCAAGGGCCTGGAGGCCACATCTAATACTGGGCTGAGACCTGTCCCAGGCTGAGTTCTTTAATGCTGGAAAATAAAATTACATATTTGTCACTGCACCCTTTAGGTTGTCACACACGAGCTGCATGACAAGAAAGCCTGGCTGGCTGTGCTGCCACAGCCTGCGTGTTTCCAGAGCCATCAGGAGATGGTGGCGAATGCTACCAGAGAGTCTGTTCTTGATTAAACAAAACTTGGGCACGCATTAGAGGTGATCAGCAGCTTCTGCTGCTTTTTGAGTCTACAGGGACACCTAGACAGGACTGCCTGAGCAGGGAGGTGGTTTTGCAAGCTCCAGAGCAAATTGCAGGAGCACTGCTGGGGCAGTAGGTGGCTGAGAATGGTCTGTCCCATGGAGGGGATGCCGCAGGAGGAAAAGGGGTGTTTCTCTTCCCACCAAAGTTAGAGTGATTTCAGACAAGTGTCAGTGCCCTGAAGCAGTCCATATGTGACAGCATTAATGCTGCCTGCTTTATTAGTGGGGCAATCCAAGATAACTGTCACTATTTAACACCCAATCGCACATCTACTTCTGTGTAAAATTGTAACACTGATGACATTAACGCTGCCACTCCAGAGATCAGATATAAATGACTAAAATCAGTGGTTCCTTTAGGTGGGGGTTAACTGTGAGGTAAGAGCCTTTTGTGGAACAGTAACAATACAAATTCCCCAAGACCCTACTTGGAAGGCCATTGGAGGACTTGTAACCTAGAAGAGTTGCAACCTACATGACTAGGTATTGCCCTACCAGGTCAGTTAGCAAACTTCCATGCCTTTCTCCTCTCCTGACTTAATCCCAAAGCAGGGCTTTGAAGCCCATTCCTTCCCTGTCCCCTATCTCATTTCTGAGAAAACTAGTAGAGCTACTTTTCTTTGTTTTGCCCGTTGCCTCTCTGAGTCAGCTGCTGGAAGCTATTTTTTATCATGCAACAAGTAATCAGCCTACGAAACACACTAATGCAGGATGTCAGCCTAGCATTTACCGTGAAAGTGGATTGTGCCATTGCTGGAACAGACAGAGCACTTAAAATCATGACACTACCTATTAAATCGGTTTAGAAGAGGTGCTTCAAGCTGCTTTTTGACTCGCAGGCGTCTATGGGGGTTATTCCCATAGGGCAGGTTACCAGCAAACTGCTGCACTTGATGGGACTTTTGCTAGAGTCAGCATGCTGTGTTGAACTCTGGGCTTCCTGCTTGACTTTGCTTGAACAATCCTGCCTCCTTTGTTATTTACACAGTGTGGCATCATCACTGTTGTCTCTTGGTGTGGTTTCCACAGAGACAGGCTGGGAGACCTGCCTTTGGTTTTTACAAAACATGCCTCATTCTTTGCATTTGCATCTACTCCAAATAAATGCACAATGTTTAAGAGAGAAATGCCAAGTAAAAAGTGCACAATCTCCTGCGTACGCCTATGCCTATGGCACTTCACTGTTCTATACTGACTGAGAAGCAGCTTTAAGAGCCCATGATGTCGATACAGTGGGTCTGCCCAGTGCTGACACAGTCCTCCTATCTTCCCTCCATTCTCATCCTCTTCTTGAACATTATCGTCTGGTGAATTTTAAGTAACTCACTAGAAAACCTGACAAGGCTTCCACTTTTCCAGCCATTGCAAAACAAAGACTTGAGATAGTTCCTATAAGATTAGCCCTGTCCAAAAGAATGTCAACACGTCCACCCAACAGCAACCACCTGAGAGAAGACTGCAGTGTGAAGAAAACGTGATGGGATGACATTTGTTTAGAGTTTGAGGGTAAATCTTAAAATCCCTTAGTTGGTACCCGGGGAGGTATATTATGTGCTTTGCTGTCCTCACTTTCACTCTGGGCTGTCTGCTTGCCTTCTTCAGGCTTTGGTTTATATCATGCCTAGTATTAAATGTCCCTGACCTCTAGGTTACCGCATGTGTGAACAGCCAAAGAGAGATATTGCAGACCTTGTTTTTAGATGGAGAGTTGGGTTTTATATGTGTATTTATTTGCAGTTGTCTCTATGTTTATGTTAATCATAGGGGTTTTGAGACCTAGGAGAATCATTTATGACACCTAACTAATGAGCTTTGCTCCCCTTATTGGCATTTCTTTTCCTGGGCAATGTGGTCACTGTAAAAAGGGAAGCGCTTGTATTAATTTTGCCTCATAAAAGGCAACCTGAGTCATCAAAAGCCAACAAAAGCTAAACAATTACCTAAAGATATAATCACTGACCTCTGAACACACACACACACACACACACACACACACTCTTCCTACATTGTCCATGCTGTCAAGCGCTCTGAAAGTCTCATTGCAGTATTCCTCAGCTAGAGGATTCATCTGAACCCTGTGGCAGCTCCCTGAGAGCCCTGAAGTTTTTCTGCTAGCCCACGTGTTAACCTCTCTCTATGCCACAATGCAGTGGTCAGTGCCAAGTTCCCAGGCAGACAGGACAGCTGCTATTGAGTGATAGGAGATATTTGGTCTTTCTCATGATCAGTGAGACATTTTTGGGAAAAATTTCCACCTATGGAAAAAGGAAGAGGCTGAGACCAGACATCAAATATAACCTGCAATGGGACAGTGGTTAACTTTAAAGTGAATTTACTAAATATAAACAGTTATGCCCAAATAGTCTTACTCACACCTATGTCTGATGATAGTATGTTTTTCTATGACTTTGCTGAGCAGGAAAACAGGAAGAAGTATCGTGTCACGAAGAATGGAAGAATAAATAAGATGGCCTGTTGAAGTGTAGCCTGACTGCTGGGTAGTCTGGCTTTTGGGTGCATGGAATATTTCTGCAGGCAGAGTGGTGGAGGTAACTACTGTATTAAGATGCTCCTGTCTAATTCAGGAGATGATCCAGGGGAGTTTTCTAGTCCTGGTATTGAAAGAATGTAAGAGCTGGACCTGGGACAAAAACCAGTTCCTGAAATGTCTGACTCAAAAGAATGGTCCATGGCAACATGTAGAGGTCGATGGAAACAAAGCTATGCCAGCTAGAGTGTGAGGAGAAACCTGGGGTATCTGAGTGAGACCCACTGTTTACTGTGGCTGTGGTGTGACACAAAAGCCCCAGTAAACATATACCAAAGGAAGTCTTGCAAGCTAGCCCTGAAACAAGAAACCGGGTGAACATCTAGCTGACAATTCCCCTGTTCTGGCACAATTCAGAGGGCAGTGTTTTTTGTGTAGTCAAAATACCTGTTTTCTCTGCCAGTTTCCATCTGAGCACAGTACCTGCTTGCCCCAGTCCCACTTGCGTGTGGCCATAAGAGAAGAATAGGAAGCATGGACCAAGAAAACCAGCAAAAGGATAACTCATCAAAGAAATGCGTCTGCATTAGTAGAAGACAGTAACCACTTAGGGATCATTTAACGCTCTGGCAGCAGCAACACTAAACTGTGAAGCAGCAACAGCAATATCAAATGGTGCATTTCTGCCTCATGACCAGACTTTGCTGTAACGCAAGCTAATGGACATGTTGCAGGAGAGAGTGACATAAATAACTGTTCTCATTGGAGCATCTCAGGAGCTCTAGCTGTACTAACTGACTAATCCAACTAGCAGATGACCTTGAATTTGGGGTTTCTCATTATGGCAAGGGGAAAATGGACAGTGGGCAGCTGGTGTTAATGTACTGACATGAGTTTAGGAAGATTGAGGCTAATGATGCTTCATTAATGAATTCACCTCTATTTCTAGCCCTTCTCCTAAATCTCCCCAGAGCTCAGAGCTGAGCTCTCCACCTAGTTTTCTAGTTGAATGAGGGTGATATACAGGCAGTCTTGCTGGGCTCCCGTGGCACAGGCATGTCTAGGACACTTCATGTCCAAAGGAGGAGGAGAACAGGGTTGTCAGTGACGACTGAAGCCGTTATATGGGGATGCAGCTTAGCTGTGTGTAGAATACAGCAGCATTTGTGCTTGTTTGCAAAGGCAAAATTTCATTTGACTTGAAGTCATCCTTTACAAGTGTTACTTCTCTCTCCCAGTATATACAGGAGTAAGAGAGATTCAGACAGGCTGAGATATCTATACCTCTTCACTGTGTGACAAATCGCAATATATTCACACTTCAAAAATAAATATTCCAAAGTAACCTCTAAATCTTCCAGGTTTCCATCTCCTGATGTTTTTTCTTGAGTGCTGTCTCTCTGCATTTTCAAAAAACTTTCAAGCCTTGCCTTTTAATGATGTTTTTCATCCCTAGGCTGCTTTCCCAAGCTCTTTCCCAAGATCTACCTTCCTAGTACTAGTCTAACTAGCCCACACAGCATGGCTGTAGACTTTATAGTCTTTACTCTTCCTGATCTTTCTGACTTTAACTTCCTTCTCCACTTTTTCTTTCTTTTTCTTTCCCCCCAGTGCCTTTTCCTACACATCGCTATCCCCATGACGACTTGTTTCACTCGCCTTTGCCACATTGCGTTAGACTTAATTATTCTGATTAGTTCACTGAAACATCAACTCTCTGAAGAAATGACTGTGTCCCCAGATCAGCTAAAAAGAGGGAGCTACTATCTGTCATCACAAGCAAGACAGTCCAAACTTTTTTTCTTCTGACCACCTTGGAGCACTCTGATACTATAAACTCAGCTCCTCATCTGGGATGTAGTACAAGGGATGTGCTAGTTCCATCACTGTACCTGGCAGAAGAAACTTGCAGGCTATCTCCAGGTAGCAGAGCATCTGATGAAGAGCCAGCCCTTATTACCATCCTCATGTTTTGGTGCTGATGAGTTTACAATCCAAGCACGAGGCAATGCCTCTCTTGGCACATTGCAGGCACTGGGGATCAGCATTTGTGAGGAACAGCTGAGGATAATTGCCCCCTTTGCCTGTCAGGACTCTGCAAGCATTTTTAGCTTTCTGTGCTGAATTTGAATTTACATAGCAAGTGACACATTGGACAAGCACTATATTCATCATCTCAGCTGCTTTCTGCCTTCAGAGAAGGGCACAATCTGCCTGTGAAATGGTTTAGCTTTGGGAGACGGCGCGGCAGTGGCAAGCACTGGATCATACCCCTGCAGCATGCCCCTAGTTGAGCCGAGAGAGTTTTATGGAGAGATTTGCTCTGCCAAAGACCAGGTAGTATCACAGTGATGAGGAAGGATCCTGGGAAGGAGAATGAAGGCAGGCAAAGTGCTGCGCTACCTCACTTGTTGCAATCCTTTATATTTTAGCATAATTCTCTGTAACTGCAGAAGGATATATCACTTTGGGTGCTGCACCACACCAGAAGAGCTATATGGCCCTGGATCAGGCTGGCTGACAGTGAAGATGCTCTGTGTTTTGCTGTCATGCCATGACAAACCTAGTGGGAAATGGAGAAAGGCCGAGAGAAAGGAGTTGGAGGCTTACTATTGCATTGCTCCTCCACTCCCAAGGCAGGGAGGTGTTTCCAGCTCTGGCTCCACGCTGGAGGCAGTCTCTCGTCATCAAAGAGAGAAGACCTCTTTCCCAGGTGAGATTTTGTGGGTATCTACTTGACCAGATCTTGGATGAGGCTCTTTTGGATACTAGAAAGGCAATTTTTGAGACTAATCAGTTGCACAGTTGAGCTGGACACTTCTGACTATGCTGAATTGAAGTGGCTTCTGACTTGAATCATGTCCCTCCACCACTGTTACTTCAGAACCTGGGATTTACATCCCCAAACTGTGATGCAACAGGATGCTGGCACTACCAATTTACAGGTGGTGAGCAGAGACACAGAGGCTGCTGAGACTTAGCCGAAGTCTGCGGTGGATGTAGTGAAGAAAATAGCCTAAAAGAGAGTGGATAGCCACCTTCCACCCAGTGTGGAGGGAGGAGAGATTTCCATATCAGAGATCAAAGGCTTTGAGATATCAGAGCCTTGCTTTAAGGAAGTGTCGTATCCCATTCATAGGGACATCTGCTGTAGCTCCAGCTTTGTGCAGCTGTGCCTCAGCTTCCTTCCTGAGAAGACCTGATCTGAGAAGTACACTGCTTTTAAATATCCCTGAAGAGAGTGTTTCTTTTCAGGAAAGTAGTGCTAAAACCCTGATGATGTGTTTCCAAGTGGGAGCTGAAGGAGAAGGGTGAGGCATTGCTGGGGACAGGGTAGGCACTAGCAGCCCTTAAGGAAGCCAAGGAGAAAAAGATCACACGAATGATGCAGCTGGGGAGAGGGGTGAGGGCAGAGAAAGATAAACAGACACAAAGCAGCACCCAGAGGAAAAGCACAAGCAGGCAGGGCAGGAGTGTTTTTTCTGCCACCTAATTCCTTGAGAGGTCAATCATCTTTTATCTCCTTTGAGTCAGTCCTTGTGCCATTGAGAGCACCAGCCGGAACAAAGCAAAAGCAGAGGCGAGCTTAAACTATTACCCAGTGGGAAGTGAATGCACTGGCACTATTTACTTTTGAGTCCGCATTTGGATTAGCTGTAAAAAGCAGTGTGGATAAGCAAGCAGGCAATTACAGCTGGGATGTGCTGCTCATGAATAGAAACAGCTCCAATCTGCTCAGGACATACTGAAATTCTAATTCAGTTAGATTCCTTTAGTTACAGTGCTCATCACAGACACTAAAAGAGATGGGATTCAAAAATAAATACAACTCTTATGTTACCTTTGGTCTGCTTTCTCTGCTCCCCTTTCCTCCCTCCCTTCCCCAGCTTTAGCTGTTGTTTGGCTTTATTTTCTGTGGAAAATACAGCAGTCTTCGTTTAGTCTCCTTGTTAATTTTTATGAAGATCTAGCAGACTGCAGCTGGCCAAATTCATGCACTGCTGATGGGTGGGCAGTCAGCATGAGTGCTAGACTGCTGCTGAGGTTTCCCATGTCACATCTTACTAAAGACCATTATGCAGAGATATCTGTCAATACTGCAAAAGTACAGGTGAGACACAAAGGCACGGAGCAAGGAGGTGATTTGCACCAGCTTTTTACTGGCTTCATCTCTGGTCCACACTGGTGCTCAAATCCACCATCCCGCACTGCTCTTCCAGGTAAGCAGGTTGGCTTTGGGTATTGGTATAAAGCTACTTTGCCATTTCAGGCAACCACTTTTGCAGTGGGTTTGTACAGGTAAGTTAGTAAAAGATACGGTCCATAACAGTGGCCAAGGAAGAAGACCAGGAGCTCTGCATCAGCCCTGCCAGTGTGACCTGGAAATTCAAGCAAGTGATTTAACTCTGTGCTGGTTGAGTTTCCCTGGCTGTCAGTCAGTGACGCACTAAATCTGCTAGTATATGTGAAGAGCAGTTAGTTGAGATCTAAATTTCTGAGATTGCCAGGTTGGAGAAACAAGAGGAGTGTGAGCTTAGGTCTCCAGCTGCCTGGATGTCATACTTCCCTCATGACTGGTCCTTTGGACCTGCTGGGAACCTCTGAATGCAAAGGGATGTCTACAGACAGGTTGTGAATAGTTCTGACCTCTTCAGCTTGGAAACCTGGTTATAACAGACACCAGGTAGGTAGAAATTACTTGTCTCCCTTGAAACTAAGAAAAGGTCTTGATGGGGAAAGACAGATATAATATTTCCATACTACTGGTACTGAGGCATGGAGCTGTGAAGTAAGCAGCTCTGTAGTAAAAGCAAACACCCAGCTTAGATCTCATGAGCCTCTTTCCTTTTTGTCTTATAGCAAAAGGGTACATTCTGCAGCATAAACACTCTGTGGTGGCTCCTTATATTTTCAGGACACAGACTTCATCACCAGTAGACCTCTTAGTTATATATGGTGAACTGATGTGTCCATTCACAAAGCAGGATTTCATTCTCACTGGAGATTTTTTCTCCCGCATACATTTCATGCAATTTTCACACAACTGAAGATTTCAAGTGTCCTTATTTTTTAAATTTTATTTTTGTAGAGTTAGATGCCTGTTAGCTTTTGAGTCTAAGTTGTGTGTATTATGGCTACATCTCCATGGACTGTTGAACTGGTGCAAGTGCTCTCTGGAGCTCCTTGTTTTCTTTGCCTACTGGTAAGGGTTTCCATGACATAGAATATTAGGGACAGAAACATACTGCCCAACTGCAAAAAAAAAAGTGCAAAATTCTAATTCCTGCAGGGAAGGTGCATGTCCCAGAGGACAATTTTTAGCTGAAAGAGCTAAAGGAAGTGTGTCTAATGGATACATTCATAGTTAGGACGCAGATCAGAACCAGCCTGATAGGCAAGACTGGGAGAAAGTTAGAAATTAAGTGTGTTACATTAAAGCAGGGTATTCGAAAGACAGGGAACATAATATAAAAGAAAATATGGCTATGCACACACACAAGAGAGAGTAGGAATGGCTGCATATTGCAGAAAGATAGTAATGAAATCTACAGAAGTAGCGGTATGAAGTGGATGGGAAAACTGGCGGAGTCAGTGAATCAAATGACTACTGAGATGACAATAATGAGCTGGGCTTAGTACAGTGCTGCACCAGCCTATTATGTCACAAATCAGTGTAAGCACTAAACCACATGCATTCTGGATGAGTTCAGTGCATGATACACTGGATGGTACAGATTTAACCTCCTTAGAAAAACAATAACTTGAAAGCTTGAGTCTTTCTGTACAGATGTGTTCTTGTAATATACTTTTTAGCATAAAACCAGTTTTTGAGAGTCAGGAAAAATGATAGTGAAAAAGAACAAAAGCAGTCTGTCTAAGAGAGAACAGTGTACATATTGCCTCTACACAGTTTTGAACTGACAAAGATAACAAAATCTTGGTAGTCCTCTGAGGCCAGTAGATGATTCTGAACAGTGAAGGGGCCATGCCTACGAAACAAAACCCCAATGTATTTTGGTCTCATAGTTGGTCTACAGGTGAAAACTAGGGTAGGAGCAGGCACAGATGCTTCCATTCCTTGTATGGCAACAATCTATATTAATTACAGCAATCGTCCAGCTTCGAAAAATGTTAATTGCAGTGCTATTACTGCTGAAGAGCATTGAGTTTCCAAAGAGGTGGATATCTTTTTCTCTCCCTAATCATGATTACTTGGCTTAGTACTTGGGCTGAGCTTTTATTTAACCAAGATAAATGGATATATCCAAAACCAACGAGTTAACACTATGCATCACATTATTACCTCTTGCCTAATGTGCTTTTTTATGTGGCTGCTAAACACAAATAACAATAAGAATAGGAAGGAGGAGCTGTGCAGGATGCCATATGGATTAAAGATCAAAGAAATAAATAAGTCTGCTTTTGACCCATACTTCATCCTATTCTGTGCTAGCATTTTCCCTCAATCAACATAACATAACAACATTATTTTGTCCTATAATTTCCCTTTTCTGAAACATGAGAGCCCACACCACATTTTTGCAGACACCACCAGCCTATCTGAATAATGTTTTGCTGCTTTCTATTTGGAATCCCTGTTTATCATTTAAGCTTATGTGCCAATACTGTAGTTTCACATTCAGAAGAGCAGATGGGGAATTAGAGACAAAACTTCTGTCAGTGGTAACAGGACTTCCATACTTCTTTCCCCCAGGGTATAGTGAATGTTTTCCTTTTCAACAGTGCTGGGCAAAACTGCCTTAAGGAACTGGTGATGGCAAAACTGTGCACTGACAACATGCTGAAATTGTCAGGGTGCAGGAATAGATTTTTGGTTACTGGGCCAATTGTCAGTATTCAGAAATAGATATTTGGTTGCAGGGCCACTTGTGGGAAGTTATTTTGTAGTAGCTCCTGGAAGATACCCATCTTGGTACAGACATTCAAGTGCAAAATACTTTAGCAAGAACTGCCTTTCTAGCAAAGTCAGTGTGAGATCTGGCACTGAACAGCTTCTCCTATACAAGTGGGTTCACCTGACCACGTTGCTGTCCAGCAGTCCAACTTTTGATGACCAGGGCAGGTTGCAGATTCAGGAAAGTTCCTAACTCAGGCCCCTAGATCCCACTTTTTCCTCTCCTGCTTCCCACTCCTCTGCCCCTGAGGGGAACTGCAAGGCTGTGCATGGGTATCTTAGTGTGGCTGGCTTCCTAGCTATCTCTCACACCTTACACAGTGGTGATGTCCAGGACATGCCATATGTCTACATGTGAGGATGTGTGAGGTTCATATGTGTTGGACCCTTCATCAGGGAAAAAGCTCTCACTTTTTTCCAGCAGTTCTGTGCACCATCCCTTTTCACACACTCGAGGGTAGCTAGCTGGTGTGTTGGGAACCGTCACTTGCAATATGAACAACTTCACAAAGTGGGAAACAGTCTATCTGCTGTAGGCACAAAATTCCTCACCATTAAGTAGTGACATTCATCCAAACATCCTGTCACTGTCCTGGGGGCAGTGCCAAGCTGGAAAGCCCCGTGGCAACTCACTGGGATCGATCATCCTTATACTCTGCTGGCTTTGCTCTGGACAGCAGGGCTGTGCTGCTGATGCCAGCCAGCTGCCACCCAGCAGTTGCTGAATGACAGGAGCTATCAGGATCAAGACAAAATCCATCGTGCTAACATGCTGAAAGTCACAAGAGAGATTAAAAACAGATTCTGGCTGCTAAAAAGTGCATTGAAGACACACTCTTGCCAAGAAAGCAAGACCCTTGAGTGCCAGGCAGATGGGATTTCTTCAAATAATTGCCACATATTCAGCCTGCACCATCTTATCTTCTCTGTTTTTTTCCATAATGGGGACCATCATTTGGCCATGTCATTGTTCACCCACCTTCTTCCCAACAAGAGGCTTTTACTACGCATTTGATACCGTCATTAATAAAGCAAGGAAATAGATTTTGAAAATCAGAACATGTAGGTTATGATTGTATTCTCTAATTTTTAAGGCAGTTCAACATTTGCCTGTTAATTTTCAGCCTTCTGATGCTTTAATGAAAGCTCTTCCTGCCTCTGTTTCTCCTAAGAATCCCTAAGCCCCAGGAATCACATAAATGACATTTGAATCAAAATGCAGAAAAGCTATGTTTTCACATTAACCTTGAAAACTTGAAGACCATTTCCACCTCCCACAGAATATAGCGGGTGTGCATCTCATTATAAAGGTGCATTACAGCAGAGCTTGTGACTGAGGAGGCTGCTAAGGTAAATTTAACAAAAAATGTTTCTCAACATTCTCAAAATCCTATCTTGCTACTAAAAGCTGGTATTTTAATTTTAAATTTATTTAGATCAAGGTAAGCAAACATAACTGTAGGAAAACTTGCTAAGGTTACAGCCAGCAACCTGCAAATGACTTGACCTGTCCCTGTTGTAACACTGTAATACGGTGTAGTTAGTAAATAAAAACCAGTAGTCTTTTTCCTGGTGCTTTCAGAGGGCTTTCCCCCCATATTAATCTGATAGTAGTAATTCAGTTACAGAAAAATATACTCAGAGGCTGCTGTAATATGGACTGCATTTTTATTTCATAGGGTGTAAACTTTAACTTCCACCCCCACCTGCTCCTCTTCCTTACACTGGAAATGCTGTCATGATTTCCCTAGCTCAGCTTTTTTTATTTCTTCTTTTAAAGCTGGTTTACTAGCTTAATGAAGTCTGTCATTTCCATGCTCTTTGATATGTACCTCAGAAGGGACCAGGTACTTGTTTCTCATCTTATTTACACCAGTGAAGTCAGGAGCTGAAAGCAGAAGTGTGTGAAGTGGTAGGGCAATGCCACAGAACCCGTCAGCATCAGAGCAAAGGCATTTCTTCAATTTGCTGTGGTCCCTTGGGAAATCCTAACAGCTGGACTAATTTTGGATGCAATTGAAGAAATATTCTTAAACTGGTAGAAGGTTCACTATCTAAATATAATCCCTGTTGATGGAATGCTCAAAAACTGAATTTTGACCTTCATGCAAGCCAAAAGAGAGATTTTTCAGTATCTGATTCAAAAATTGATGTGGAACATTTTGTGCAATACTAGCTTTTTTATTTCCTCATGCTGTTTGTATTTATTTTTACCTTTTGTCACAATGGAAATTCATGTCCAATATTCAAAGTCAAGCATTACTGCTTTTCTACTCAAATGTCTGAGTCAAATGCTTAAAATGTAACACCAGCAGCACTGTGAGTAGTAGATAAAAGAAATCAACATTTTGCACTATAGCTGAGAGAAGTGCCTGCCTTTTCCTTTTTTGTTTATTTGCCATCAAAATATGTTGCCATCAAAAGTGGTCTGCAGTTGGTACCTTACAGCTATTGGAAAATTTTGCTACTGGGGTATATTTCAGTTGCCAGAGTGCTCCCCAGTCAGAGCAGTTTGCTGATGCAAAGCTCTGAGCTCCTTGCAGAAGACCTACTATCAAATGCATTTGCCAACCTGAAATCAGCAATTTGCTTCCTTTTTCTCAGATGCAGAGAAAAGCAAAGTTTATTTAATATGGGAGGTGGAAAGCTGAAGTGGAACAAGAATGACTACCACTTGTACCTTTCCAGCTCCTCTTTATGCCCTCAGGAATTTCGCTTTTCTACCACCACCTTGAAAACTCTCACTTCCTTCACCGCTGCTGGAGCAACAGTGCCTTCATCAGCCAGCTCCTTCTATGGCTTGCTAGTCCCAGGCTTGGTCTGGTATGAAGGTGACCATAGGGTGACAGAAGATGCTCATCCAACCCATTGCTACTGTTAATCCTTCCACAAGATGCCAACACTGGTGTTAAGGTGGTAGGAGAGGAAGGGCTGACCAGGAGACAGTTCTGTTTCTGAAGGTTTTGACCCACAAAATAAATTCCCATGGAGTATGCATGTATTGAACATGGGCTACTGAGAAAAGATATCCATGTGTGGGATGTTACTCCACTGTACTCTGTAGTAAATACAAGCCAGTTGACTGACCCGGAAAGTCAGGTTGGCTGCAGCTGTGCCCTGTCCCCCCTTTCTGTTTATCTCTGAAAGAATATCTTCCCAACTCTTAGCTTGTCAGTACTTGGAAGAGTACCAGCAATGGCAGCAAGCAACTAACAGTATTTCCTGAGAAACTGTATTTTCACTTCTATGGAAAGCATGAAGCTGATCTAGGAGTACTTAATTTGGGAGCTGTAACTCGGCCACAGTGAAAAGCAGCACTGGAATACCACCTGTGGATTTCAGCAGATCAGATCCCCTACAGTTAAACTAAATTTCATCACCCTGTACACGGTGTGATTTCAGGTTTGCTAATTTCTAAAACAATTTGAAGAAGATGCTGCAGTTGTGAGAGGAGCAGGTGAATTATAGGTACTTAGGCAGCACCATAGGGATATGAATTCTGTTTATTGCAGAAACCTGTCTCTATAATTAATAGAAATAGTAACATTTCCTTGCTCTGCTTTCATTAATTCAGACTGATAACTTTGGAAGATCAGAATGGATTAGGAAACACATTCTGGAAAAACAAGAGAGAACTAGAGGACTTTTTTGGCTTTTCAGCATCGCTTCAAATCTCCTTCTTCAATGTGTAAGGAGCAAAATTACTAGCAATGCTCTGTGTGTAACAGACCATCTGTCACCATAATGGTAGCTTTATTTCATTTTTCCTGTTTCTGGGAGAAAAAATCCAAAGTGCCTAACTGAACTGAACATTATGAAATGTATTTTAAAACCCTGAGAAACAGCCATAGTCAGTTCAGAGCCTTCTTAAACCCCAGCAGCTCTCTAATACCAATGCCAGCACCTCTCAATAAAAGCTGGCTTCAGGGTTTACCTAACAAGCTGCAAATGATTCAGCCATGTTTCCTTTAGCAGGAGTTTTATAGGCCTTTCCTCTTCTCTTAGGAGGCCTAAACATATCAAGGTTTAAATTGTGCTTTATTTATCTCAGTGGTATAGTATGATATTGTTCCCACAGAAGCACTGATGATACTTTATCACCAGCGATAGAGTGGAGGGCGCTGCATGAAACAGAGCTGATGCATGAGCTGGCTTAGCTGTGGTCAGCAGCAACCAAAATACAGCACAGGCTTCAGTCCGGGAACGTTTTATTATTTTGGATACTTCAGGGACTTGAGAGAAGGCTTGTCCAGAGAGGATATAGAAAACCAGGAAGCTACACAAGGGACAGTGGCCTTCACCTCTCCTGGTGGAAAGCTTTGTTCCCAGCCCTGTCCCTCTCAGGATCAGAGGCACAGGAATACATGTGTCAGAAATTACTTATTTTCCCACTGATTAATTGGAAAGACTATTAATCTTAATAGCTTCTTAACATGAAGTACACACTGACCACTGAACTGTTTTAAGAAGGGCTTTTTATTCGTATGACTCCTTAGCCAAATGTAATCCAATTAAATGATTGGATTTCTCTACATATATTGACATGGTGTCAGTAACAATTTCCATTCTCCCTGTTATTTCTATAAATAAAGTCATCTGCCATAATTAGAAAATATGAACATGCTAAGACCTCCATTAATTCTTCTTCATGTAAATCTAAGAGCTGGGCAGATGTTTATTAATGCCTTGTTACACTGTGTTCATCAGCTGTTACCAGGAATAGAAAGGCTGAGTCCTGAACTCACTCTGAAGGTTAAATAAGAGCAGATCTGGCTGCATCTTGGCTTCTGCTTGACTTTTTGACAATATCTTGCTTTATCAAAATACTTTTTAAACCTTTAACCCCTCTTTATTTTTCTTCCTCTGGGTCCTTCAGACCAGGTATAAAACTCAGCAGCATTGCCTTCTCTCCAGCACTGAGTTCAGCAGTCTTTTAGTTTCATCCTGATGCCTGACTTGATTTCAGTGGAGCTGAATTAAATCAATCTGTGACCTGCCCTCTGCTTCTTCCTCCTGGAAGGTACGTAAGAAGCAGTGATGCCAGGCAAAAGCCCAGGTTCACCCCATTCAGGGCCAGGCTCCCACTGGTGGGTTCTTGGTACAGGTGTGAGGACCTGCACCAAGCTGCAAGGGGTGCTGTGACCAGCCTGTGGGACCTCATGCACACTCCTGGCATTCTGCAGTTGGCAGGTTTCAGAACTGTCTAACCTTTATCCCAAGCCATCTCCGATTGTAACCTTCATTGGATCTTCTGCCAAGAAGCACCACAATTTAATGATGTTTTCTGTCAAAGTACTTTTTCCCCTGTGTTTTTTTAAATATTGTGCTTGATAACCTGAGGTCCCTTCCTAATCTCCCTCTCTTATTTGCCTGGTGTCTTCTGTTTCTTCCTACTCTCTCTTCTTTCCCACCACCACCTGGATCTGTTCTATCTGCACTTACTGTGTCCATCACAGCCTCTTCACTGATTTTGGCAGTGATGCATTAAGTTGTGCCAGCCAAACAGCTGTCCTGCAACCTCTGCAGTCATGGCAGATGCTCGGCTTTGTCTGTGTCTATACGGCTGCACCAAGAAGCAATGAGGTTTAGGTTGGTGCCAAACTCGTGCTCGCTCGTGTTCCAGGTGTGCTGGGGCTGCCTGCAGGGAGAGGAGGCGCTTACTTTCTGGGATGTGGTAACTGAAGTGCAAACAATGCACTTCAGATATTCACAGACACAGTGCACAAGATATATGTTCATTTTGCTGCACTGGGACTGCAATGAAGCCTATTTCCTTATTTTAGGAAAAGCTTAAATCTTTCTGGCAAAACTTAATTAACTTCTCCTGAAGGACTCAGCCTTCCAGGCTAAACCATTTTTTTTTTTCCAGCTGATAATTATTATCATTTTTTTGCAAGTTCTTAATATTTTCATGCACACTAAAGTGGATGAGATGAAATCATACTGTCTTGTGACCTTTTCTCCTAGGAATACTGAGGCTGTTGTCATTCCTCATTTAAAGCCAAGCAAAGCATGGCTGCTCACAACTGGGATTTACTTTACAGGGTAAGATGCAATGCACTGGAGTGGGTCAGACAGCACTTGGTCTGAACCTGTCTTTATATTTTTGGCTGTGCCACACCTGGAATGAAACTAGAGCATGTTGTGAGTTGCCAAGGACTGGAGCTGGCCTTTATTTACTGCTGTACCCAGCACTGAGCAGTCTGGGCTCCTGGATGTCAACAGGCCTTGAAGAAGAATTTAAATATTTTCAAGATAGGCTGTCCACACTATAGTGTAGAATTAGGATGACCCAAAGCCTACCATATGGGCATCAGCCTAAATCCTGAACTGATGAACTGGCTGTTACGTACTTTGAAAGGCGTTGCTTGACCCAGTCCCATCCTATCTCGTAGCAGCTTCAGGGACAACCAAGGCAAGAAGTGGCTCAGCAAATGAAATAAACAGGGTTCATGTCAAAACTTTTCTTGACCTCAGAAAAGAACATGGGTGCAAAATTAGACTGCCCAGCCATGGAAAACACATGTATGTGAATACACGTGCTGCTCCTCCTTTACTTTCCCCTGGGTTGAGCTCAATAACAATGCTCAGGCCTTGTTTTGCACAACGTACTTTTGAATTCATATATAAAATCAAAACTGAAAAAAATCCAACGTTGCTTCCACCACTTTCTAGTCATTGCCCATCTCCCTTGAGCTGGATGTTGCTTGTCTGTTGTCTGCCACCTCTGAAATTATCCACTTATTTTTTGAACTCTCCTTTCCCTTTCTCAGAATTACCTTTGTAGAAATGCTTATAAACGGCTATTCTTTGGTTCAACATTTCCGCTAGTTTTAAATTGTACTTTTCTATTTCCTGGGTCTTTACTTATTTATTATTATTTATATTGAATCTTTTCCTGAGTGTTTGCATTGATTCTGATAACTCCGTTGGGTGCTTATCTGTATAAATAGATCAATGGCTTTCGGACTGTGCTTTCTGAAGCAATAGGCTGAGAGGCTTGCTTCAAACTTGAAAGCTTCTGTACTGAAGTTATTAATATACAAGCTATTTCAAATGTATGATCCATAAAATTACTTCAATCCTACACTAAAGTGGATTCAGTGTGTTTCCTTCCTAGGCAGTTGTATTTAAGCAGATGCCAGTCTTAACACTTCCTTTTTCCATTACAGACTCTCAGTTCATCAGGGGAAAGGACACTACTGACATCATGATCAGTAGTGATGCTCTTTCCAGAGTTAACAGGGGTGAGCTAGTAGCTGGTTCCAGCACACAGGGGTGTGTGGATCATCCTGGGCTCTTCTAATGGACTAATCTAAAGGGAGGATCTAATAAGAATCTATCTCCCATCTCAAATGAGAGATGCTTCCTTCTCTTAAACTACAGTAAAACAATCACTCCTTTAACCTGATCTGAATTAAAATCAGTCACAAACTAAGACTTTCATTTCTATTTCTAGCTTGCTTAAGGAAAGACCTCTTTGCACTGTCTTCCTCTAAGCCAATTTTGAGCTAAATGAAAAAACATAGTTCCGCAGAATCTCTGTGTGAAGCTACCAGGAATGCAGCAAGATAATAGTGTGGCAAGATAAGGGGGATTAAGATTACTTCTGGTCTTTTTTTAAGAAATAAGGGGTGAAAAAGTTAATGGAACACTCAACTGGGAAACATTGATGGGACCTGCAAAAAATGACTGAGATAGCTGGATGCACAGCAGTTGAATTGGACAACCATTTCCATGTACATTGAAGCCTGTTGAATTCCACATGGACTATGGCATGGAGCTTTTAGGATCTATGGGTAAAGAAAGTGATAATTTCCAGCTGACATGGGTAGTAAAAAAGTAGTTAGAGTACAATGAACTGGTCATTAGTGAAATGAGAAATACAATGGACGGCAACACAGTGGTGTAATCATTGCAAGATGGGCAACCTGTCCCTTGTTGACTCTAGGGATCCTCAGAGGATTAGCCTAGGATTCTTGTGTGGAGTCTGCCTATTGATTACACTGCATTTAAGAAGGTCTGATATTTGCCTCCCACCCACCTGTGATTTTTCTAGATCAACTTGGTTCTTGTTTAATGGAGGAAGTGTCTCCGGCATAAACACAGCAGTGCCTTCTGCTCTTTGCATTCAAGAGCAGCAGGATTATGTTAGATACATGTTAGAAATCATGGAATGTCTGAGAATGGTTGCATAGAAATTAGGGCTTCTCCCACCAAAAAGGTGGTGGGATGCCCAGCTGAGGTGCATCTACACCAATGCACACAGCATGGGCAGCAAACAGGAGGAGCTGGAAGCCAAGGCAGATACCATGGTGGGAGTCTGTTACTGATCACTCAACCAAGATGAAGAGGCAGATGAAATATTCTGTAAACGCAACTAGACCTTAATCTGCCTAATTGCCTAAAGGACAATAAAAAATGTTTTTATACATTTCTATACATTAGTAACAAAAGGAAACAAAAGGAGAATCTCCATCCTTTATTGGATGCAGGGGAAACATAGTAACAATGGATAATGTAAAGGCTGAGTTACTTAATGCTGCCTTTGCCTCAGTTTTTCACAGTAAAACCAGTTTTTCTTCAGCTACCCAGACCCCTGAGTTGGGAGACACAGATGAGGAGTGGGATGAAGCCCCCTAATCCAAGGGGAAATGATCAGCAATCTGCCACACCACTTAGACACACACAAGTCTATGGGGCCACACAGGATCCACCCAGGAGTACTGAGGGAACCAATGGAAGTGCTCATTGAGCCACTTTCATTTATCAGCAGTCCTGGCTCAGCAGGAAGGTCACACTTGGCTGGAAGTTAGCAGTGTGATGCCTGGCTACAAGAGTGGCTGGAAGGAAGATCTGGGGAACTATAGACCTGTCAGTCTGATCTTGGGTGCTGGGAAAGGTTATGGAGCAGATCACCTTGAGCGATATCATGCGGCATGTACAGTGCAACCATGTGATCAGGCCCAGTCAGTATTGGTTTATGAAAGGCAGGTCCTGCTTGACTGCTTTGTGCTGGTCTCTTCTTCTAAGTAACAAGCTATAGCACAAGAGGAAACGGTCTCAAGTTGCACCAAGGGAGATCTTGATTGGATATTAGGAAAAACTTTTCACCAAAAGGGCTGTCAAGCATTGGACCAGGCTGCTCAAGGAAGTGGTGAAATCACTGCCCCTTGAGGATTTAGAAGACATCTATATGCAGCACACAGGGTTTAGTGGTACACTTGGGAGTGCTAGGTTAGTGGTTGGACTTGATGATCTTAAAGGTCTTTTTAATCTAAACTCATATAGAATTCCATGTTTCTATACTGAAAATTTGTTTGTACTGTTGTGAAAATTGGATGTTACTTCAATGGCAGTGTCAAGTTTGAGTGGAATATTCGGCAAATACAGCAACAGCCACTGACAATCCAAGTGCATTGGATGCCTGATCCACCTTGTATTGAAGCTGATGAAATACTTCTGTGGTACTTAATGGACATTGGCCGCAGCCTCAAGAATGCACTTCAGTTTGAACTTCTCTGCTTTTGCAAAGATCTTACTAAATTTGTAAAGTTAGTATTAGATTTGCTCTGTGGTACAAGAACATTACTATTCTGTTAGATTTGTTTTTCAGTATACTCTTTTCTAAAAGAATTTTTCTTTATTGAGAGTACTTTTCACATCTTTGTGTTCAGAATCAAAACAAGAAAAGCCCTGTGAATGACAAGGAAACCTAAATCAAAATAGGTTCTTGATCCCAAGATTTTCCATGGCAAGGCTCAGAAATAACTTCATGGGAAGCCCTCTTCATACCTTAGCCTTTTCCTTCACAGGGATACAATTTGTGAGCCTATTCCTAATGAAACAAGTCTCCAAGCTCCAAACTGTATTATATTATTGTAGTATTTACACCTCTAATACCGGCAACATGGTAAGTCCTTTTAAGAGATGTTGGAAGACAAAGTCCTTGCCTAAAGAGCTTAATATTCATATTTTATTTAAAATAAAAAAATCCATACTCTGAGTCTGTAAGATACCGGATAAAAGAGGCTTTTCTCCTTAAATTAGCTCACAGAAATACAAGCCCCTGGAGGGAGTGAAAGAGACAGCTGTGGAGGGAGGGGAGCCAGTGATATCGAGTACAAAGCAACTTTCAGCTGCCTCATCTGGAGATATACTTTCAGACTCAGCCTGGGGTCCTTGCAGATGCTTTTATCCCTGGGAACCCGGCTGGGATAAGAGAGGGTGAGATCTGCTGTGCCCTCCCTGCATGGCATTTCGTGTGCAGAACTAAGACCCAGCCCTGCCTCATGCGGGCCGTGAGAACCAAAGGTGGTGTAATGGAATGTAGCCTTCTGATCTGCCAGCTCAAATGGCAGCCCTTGCAATCAGAACAAAATCAGATAGCCCTTCCTTTTGTCAGAAGTCAAGAGTGCATAACGCAGTTTCTCAGCTCTGACTACTGTGCACTATTCCTAATATTTTGTCATAGTACAATTCTTTGAAATGTCTATGTGTAGTACATCACAATGTCAACATTCTTTATAAAAATATACTGAATTATTAATAACAAAAGAAAACTAAAAAATAGCATATGAAGAAATCTTTCAGAAAAGGTTATATTTCTCAAGATATACTTGTAGTGGAAATAGGATAATTTTGCCATAATGGACAACAGTGAGAGTGAATGGAGCACAATGCTCAGGAAGGGCACTGTGAATGCGGCTAATATGTTTTTGAGGAGAGGAAAGCATACCCTCCATTGCATGTTGACAGTTGAGGAGCAAAGCTGACAAGACTTTTGAAACCATAAGTTCCAGCTTGTTACAGAATTGTAACGTGTTTCCACGTGAGTGATATTTGGTTAGATATTGTAAGCAGAGTACTGGAAAATTAAAATTAGCAAATGAGTAAATTCAACTGAAAATTGGCAAAGAGATTTGAAAGGACATGGAAGTGGTTCAGTCACGATGGGCTTTGCTCTCCAAGGAGTTTTTTTTTTATATTCTGTGAATTCTCACTGGATTTGGAATTGTTTCCATTACAGACACCAGAGATTTTGCCACAAAATCTGCTGAGGTTAAAGAACAGTAACAGAACAACAACAGAAGGGTTATAGGTTAGAAGTGACACAGTTTTGACTTAACGATCCATGTTTTGTGAAATGCTCATCACAGATAAAATTTCTATGCTTCATTCCTGGCCACAACACAATGACAAAAATACTTCACTTGCTCACTACTCCTGGTCCTTAAGAAATTGTCTGTTACACAGCCAAAATCCACATCTGTCATTGCAGGGTTAATTATTTCTGAAACCCAAGTGAGACAAAACAAAAACTGCACAGTTAGACAGAGAACATAAATAAATCTGGCTAATAGCTGTACAGAGGGGAAATCACCCAAAGGTGGTAGGCAAAGGAGATGAGTCCACAGAGGACCCTGGGGTATGATATCATGCCCTAGCACCTGTATTGAAGCACCCTGCCGAATTCACCAAGCTAAATCCACTTCTAAACAATAGCACTTTGATTAACACAGGAGTTGGAATGCTATGCAAACCAGCCTCGTGCTGACACTGAAATGAACCAGAGAGCTCAAATATGAGAAAAGGAAAAAGCAATAAGCATTAGTAAAAGAAAATAGCAGGTTGTGTGTAGCCCAAGTGACTTTGTCAGTATATTGTGTTTCCCACAAAGATCTGGAAGATCTGATATTTTCTGTATTGGTTCTCAGGAAGCACTGCAAGAATATTGGAGATAGGGGAACAGAGATGCAGAGCAGTCAAATAACTTACCATGGTAGTCAAATCGAGTCAAAATTACATCCAAGGCATCCCCCTCCAACTTGTGAGGTTAGATCATGCTGATTTTATCAGCAAGGTCATTTTTGCACCTATGCTGAATCAAAAATCTAGTCTGATGTTTGTTTAGGAGATTTGAGTAATCTCTTTAAGAGAATTAACAAGTGATGGAGTCCTAAAGAACAATCTTCTCTCAGCCCAGTCAGAGCAGAAGGATTTGAGGTCAAAGCCAGGTGAAGTTTTTTAAGGAAGTCTGGAAACAAACAAAATTCTCTTTAGAGCCAGTTGTGTTGTGGAAAATGGAGGCACAAGCCTGTGAATGATTTCAGGTTTGTTTTTGGGTTCAGTTGTCTGGCTGCCACGGAGGCAACCCGTTACATGCTGCATGATGCTGGAGTATTGATAATGTGATATGCAGAGAGTCTTGTTCCAACAGGTTGCCCCTGTGGACCACTTAGACCTGCATGTCAAAACATGTGAATGTTTTGCTGCCTTTTTCCAGCATCACTGTATGCTGTGTATTGGCCCTTCATGATACAGCGCTGGCCTTGAAGCTATATGATGAGAGCTAGCTTCTACTTAAGGGAGTGGATAGGAAAAATCACTGAAACAAAGTCACTGATGCTCAAATGCCAAGCTGTTACATCTTCAGTAAGTCTTAGTTCAAAAATCAGTCATCTCTTTTTACAAATAATTAGAAAGATAATCAGTGGATATAAAGTCAAATGTTCACTTGATACTTTTGTGTTAAATTTTGGGAAGGGCTTCGAGGAACTGGCTTTGAATCCTTGCCAAAAGGATTGTGTGTTCAGGTTGTTGGATGGATCTAAAAGAAACCATTTCTATATGCTCTTATCTGAAAATATGTGGCTGATATCACATAAGATTAGCCCTTCTTTTGCAGATCAGTCCAAGAAAATAACAAAAATCCCACAGCAGCAGTGCTCCCACAAGACTCCTATCATGTCAGGCAGAATGGTCACCTAGCAGCTCGTGGTATTGTTGTGCTGTGAAACCTTACACCCTTTTCCCTCCCAAAAGGCTGATGAATTTTTGTCTAGAGCCAGAAACAAAGAACAACATCCTGGCCTGTGGAAGTGGATGCTGCGGATGCTTATCTCAGGCACCCTGCTGTTTCACAGCTGGCAACAACAGACAGAACTATCAGTCTTCTGAGCCAAGGTTCACCAGATGGAATCTCATCCCACTTAGAGTTAACATTGGAGTACTCATGTGTAGAGGTTGGTTTGGATATTAACTCATCACAGCTTTCAAGCTTCGGACTAAGAGAACATTTGAAACATAACTGAGAATCCTGAGGTCAAATACCCCAAACTTAAGAGCACCTAATGCAGCAGCTGCAGCTGGAAGGGCTACTACAACTCACCAAAGTTTTACAGTGATATTCCGTGTTGTGTCATCAAGATATTTTGGCATGTCATATCCTAATGTTCACCCTAACATTGCCAGTACCTGTAACAGTGTGTAGAAAAAATAGTGGTTGTATTTTTTTTCTGTGTCTATTTGAAGAGTTAGATATAACTGTTAATTGAGTGGAAGTAGGCAATAAAAACAGTCTTTGGCAAGTTTGTGCAGTTTATTCTCCAGCCATGACTCATCCTTTACTTTGAGAAGCAAAGCCCAAGAGACCCAGTTGTGGTGAGCAATGGCCGTCACAGAGGCAGTTTCCTTAACAACATGAAAACATCCAAAATGCCTTCTGCTCACTGTCCTTTGAAGCTGTTGCTAAATAAGTGGATGTGGAACTTCTTGCCTGAATTTCACAGATACAATCAATGTATCACAAAGTAAAATATTTTGCTTGCAAGCAAGTTAAGTCCTACCACTGCCCTAGCTTCAAGATTAACAGGAAATAAAGCTTTGTATGTATTTTTAATTTTTCCCTACTATATTATCTCCAAACATGGGCTGGGCTCAAACAAATAAAGGAAGTAGCTCCTATGTCTTCAGCTGATACAAATTGTTGTCAGGGGTCTGTTAAAGTTAATGAAACTATGACAATTTAGAGCAATCAGACCAGGTGCTCAGGTTCCAGGTGCTCATGATCAAGGGTAGATTAAGAGGCTACAGAATGGCTGGCTCACTCAGGAAGAACTTTGGTGGTTGTTTTGTTGGGAGCAGTTTTATGTAGTTTGTAGATGGGACATTTTGAAGAAAGCAGTGTTTTTTGAGGCATTGGACTAAAAAATTGGGAGCTGTTTGAAATAGGGCAGGATGTTTGTAAGCAAGTGGCAAAAGTCCATCCAAGGTATGGTATCCAGTAGCCTGCAGTAGTCCTTTTTTATTTGTGCATTGTTTCTTAAAGTCTGTTTTCTCCTTGTATTCAGCTTTCTGGGTAAATTATGTATATTGTACTGCATCAAGGTGCCATTTTTGTGTTTACTGTAATCTACATCATAATTCAATTAGGCTGAATGTATGTGCTTTCCTCCCTGTGTAGACATGTGCTTATGGGAGAGCTGCACAGAAATGTGTGTATTGATTTATGCCTGTCACTGTTTGATGTAAGCAGATGGGGATCTTGGTATTTTACTTCAGATGACGGACCATGCTAAGCATAGTCTGGTTCTGTGGCTGTTACGTGTGAGTTATTTTTAAGGTAGCTAAGTAATATTGATGTATTGTAGAAGGTGAAACAGAGCCAGCTTTATAGGCAATAATAGAATATTTTTTAGGCTGAAATGTGTCAATATTTGGAAAATTCCACTCTTAATAATAAAGCCTAGTCTGAGGGAGGCTGATGGTGCTTCCTGTACCAGATGGGAGAGTGGGTTAGCAGCATGACAGAGTCTGAGCGCTCCTGTGGTCACCAAGAAGCAATGCTGGGGGTGCAGCTTAGGGGAAACATGGGGGTGCGGCCAGGTGGAGAGGCATGTGGTCACCAAGCCATTTCAAATTGGGAAAATAAGATTAGAAATAGAGCCTTTAGTTGCAACGTTGCAAAGGGAACAAGTGCTGGTGGTAATCTGCTTGGTGGGAGGGGATGCAAACCTCTTTATTGAGTCATAGGGTGAACATGGCATAGCCACAGGTTTCAGTAGGGGAAGGTGGAGGAAGAAAGGGCAAATTTGAAGAAGGTGTAAGAGAATAGAGATTTGAGCTTTGAGGGTTGTGGTACCTGATAGTTCTTGATGGCAATTCTGTCTCCACCTGGGACCCAGCATGAGGTTGCTTGACAGGCTTTTACAAGGCTGCTGTCATCAGAAGCATATGGCCCTGGTTGTGTTATGCTGACATTTGTCATATAAAACTGACAGCAATAATGGATGATAGCCCATATTTCTGTAATATCTTCTTCAGGACACTTAAGAACATGCTACTTGCAACATTTTTGAGCACTGGGTTTCAGCCAGTTTCTTGAAGAAGCAATAGTTTGTCTGTGGCCCTACAACAGGGAACCCAGGTGTTTAATACTTTTGATCAGGGATAAGGGACTTGCCTTCCCTTCTCCCTGCTTACGATCTCCCCAAATAAACAACCTTTCCTTACAGCATACACTGTGTATCCAGGACTTTCTAGAGGGTCTTTAAGGATGTTAGTTGCTCAACCTGAGCACCTCATTGTTCTCAGCCTGATGCTCAAACTCTTCCAGTTGGACAAATATATGTGCTGTAATCAGTGTTATTGGATGGGAGCAGCTGTCTGTAGTACCAGACAGCAGATCTAATGACATATCACTCTAGGAGTTTGGGCTAGACTATAGCAATGACTTATTAAATGTAACTCCAAGGGAGCCAATTTTGCTAGTTTTTGAGAGATAATAAATAACTGAGAAACAAATGAGTCTTCTTTCCTTAGCTGATTGCACCGGTCAGGTCTTCTAGTAATTTGTAGGCTGAATCTGTTATTGACTACTGTATTTCTTGGCATGAACTAAAATTTCAGCTTCCAGGTTCATGGCTATTAGCCATGGTGAAAATGGTGCATTTGTCTTACATGAGTTTTCCTGTGGAAGCTGCAGATGGTTTTATTGATTTATGGCTGCGGTTGGGTACTTGTAGGTAATTTGGGTGCCTACAAAAATGGCCAGTCTGGAGAGGGTGCTTGCTGTGTGACATGAGGATTCCTCCTGCAGTGCTCCAAAACAGCTGCGGCTTTCTGGTGCACTGGTGAAACTCGCTGCCTGTGGGTTGAGAATGTGGTGGTAAGGATAAAAAGGGGATGTATTAAATTCACCTGATCCTTTATGTAGGATTCTGGTAGAGCTTTTCTGCCTAAACTTTTTGCCTTGCTTTCTTTAACTTCTCTGATATTAGTTGCTGGTCTGTTTATGCTGCTGAATCGAAATGAGTTCATGATTTGTACTGGAGGGGTAAGGATGGGAGCTGAAGTTTTCAAGAACCTTATGCGTATGCAAAGAAGATTAATGCACATGAGGCAGTGACTATTCTAAAGACTACTTTAAATCCTTAAGTGTGGGCCTGAGTGGAGTTTGAACAAGCTGTGTGCTTATGCAATTAAAGTGAAGCTGTGCAGCTGCTTGAGCACTTACAGTATTTGATAGAAACACAGGTCAGCTAACTGCTATGTGGCCATCTATTTAATCCCCAGATAGAAGGAAACTGACACTTTTGCTGCATGGTGCAGGCAGTGGATTTCTGTTTTGGGCTATGTAACTGCAGGCTCAGATCCTGAGCCTGATTGTCATTTCAGCAGCACCTGTGCTCTTATTTTGTTGGTGGTGTTGCTTATTTTTCTGGATCAAGGGGCTGCAATTCAGAAAATGCTAAGAGTACAGTTTGAGCCCATGAGATCAGGAGTGGATGTGTACTTTGAAGAAAAGACTGAAGGAAAAACATGTTGAAAAAAGTCACAATTCTATAATCACTGTAAGAAGATTGACACAATAAGGGACCTTTTTTCACTAAAATTTTCAGGTTCTGTTTTTCTGCTTTTTCCAGCAACATCTGTTTGGAGGCAAATGAGCATCATCCTTCCCGGCTTTTGCTTCCTGTAGACAAGGCAAAGCTGTAACTGGGGGCAGAGGTCCCAGTTAAAGCTACAGCCTTATGTGGCTTTAAGACTGTACAGTGATGGAAACCTTTAGAAGTGCAGGGTGCTACACCTGGGTTGGAGCAATCCCAGGCACAGGTAAAGTTTGGGCAGAGAAGAGATTCAGAGCAGCCCTACAGAGAAGGACTTGGGGGTGTTGGTTGATGATAAAATGAACATGAGCCAGCTGTGTGCACTCACAGCCCAGAAAGCCAACCGTATCCTGGGCTGCATCAAAAGGAGAGTGACCAGCAGGTTGAAGGAGGT
>WYDI02023645.1:15963-36193 GCA_009867235.2 Psittacus erithacus | reverse complement strand
GGTCTCCATGCAGCCTTCTCTTCTCCAGGCTGAACAGCCCCAACTTTCTCAGCCTGTCTTCATACAGGAGGTGCTCCCGTCCCCTGATCATCCTTGTGGCCCTCCTCTGGACTTGTTCCAACAGTTCCATGGCCTTTTTGTCTTCAGAAAGTCTTGGCTTAACCGGCTGAAGAAGACCCCAACACCGGTCCCTTTGTGCGAGGAGGGAGGCCTGGCTCGGGCCGCCGCGCTCCTCCCCAGAGGAGGAGGAAGCCGCGCTCCGAGTACCAGCGCGCACGCCGCGTTTGCCGGGCAGCGGCAGGGGACCTCCGCCAGCCGGGCGAGCGCACTGGGCTCGGGGACCAGCACAGCCCCGCAGCACAGCCCCGCAGCACAGCTCCGCAGCACAGCTCCGCAGCACAGCGGCTGCTCCGGGAGGGCACTGCTGCATCACAGCCTCGAGAGCAGCCGCTCCGGTGGTCGCGGCGGTCTGTGCGACGCGCCAGATGTCGCACGGACTGCAGGGGGCTTGAGGAGCCCGCCTCCCTCTCCCAGGGGCTCAGCACCCCCTTGACAGCTCAATCCCTTCCCCTTTGTTCCCTCCATCCCCAAGTCACTTCCTCTGCAAGCAGCGGTGGGGCCGTTCTCTGGAGATGACCCAGGTTTGTGGCACAAAAACCCATCCAAACCCAAACCGCAGCCTGGGTTTTTTTTTAGCAGGGCTATTTTCAACCCGAACAGCGCAACACAAGGTGAAATGACACGTTGTGGTGGAGCTGCTGTGACCGAAAGCGGGAAATGCACTTCCTGCCATCCCTGCTTGTCCCTGTCACTATCTCAGCTCCTGGGAGAAGTTCCCATTGGCTCTTTTGTGCTGGTTTTGGGGCTTGTAAGACCTGCTTCAGCTCATCAACCCATTGGGGCTTGTAAGACCTGCTTCAGCTCATCAACCCAGCAGAAAATGAGCTGGTTTGACTTTTAGGTTATTTTTTTCACCCTGTGGCCACAGGTTAAAGCACTCTTTGTAACATGCTAAAAAACCCCTCCAGTGATCTCAGTGGTTGGGGTCACAGCATTGGCCACCTATGGCTGCCCCGTGCAACGGCAGGACAGCACACAGCAGTGGGGAGGCAGGATGGGAGCAGAGCTTGGGGTGGGTATATCCCCTCAAACCAGCTTCATCTCCAAAGGAAAGGCTGGCAAACAGCATCCTGGGTGCACCACCAGCTGTAATGGCCCCAAACCAGCTTGTTTTGTGCAGGAAATAAGGTGTGTTTTGTTTTTAACATCAGAAGAAAACCAGACAGACCTAGAAAAGCATAGGCAACACAGCAATGCAACCTGATTTCTAAAAGCCTACTTAAATTACTGCCTAATATCTGCATTTAGTTACTGCATGTGGCTGCCCCAGGAATGGGGCAACCACAGCTTCTCTGGGCAACCTGTGCCAGCTCCTCAGCACTCTCTCAGGGCAGAATTGTTTCCAAATGTCTAATCTTAATCTATCCTAGGTCATAAAGCTATACTCATTGGTTCCCAGTGCAACAGTAAAATACAGAGCTTTTCAGAAAGGTCAAGGGTGAAGTTCATGACTGACAGTTAAATAAGTGGCCAGGCCTGGTGCTCTTCACAGCTTGCTCCAGTAGTGAAATGGAGCTCTGGGATTTGTGCCCTGACTGTTTTGCACAGGGGGAACACCAACTGCTCTGATGTCCCCATTGCAGCTCTGTTGCCCTCAGATACCCTGTGGCGTAGGTGGGCTGCCACAGCAATTATGTCTCCCAATTGTCTCATCATCATTCCAGGTTACTAGCAGGTTACTGGCTTCTAGTAGGATGGCCTGGGGTACAACCACTCCATGGGTACCATGCTGGGATGCTCACCCATACATATTTAATCTGCTGTAGGTGCCTCTAGATATTCGGGGTCTGAAAAAAAAGCCACCCCAAACTAAAAATAGGTGACCACGCAAAAGCTCTGTTTCCACAGATCTTGGCACTTGCTTCTTACTTTGGTTTCTTTTGGGCTGCAGGAGTTCGTTTACCCTCCTCCCCCAAACACCACTATACAGTTGAAACCTCTGTGCAAAACCTTGGTTTTGGATTGCTTTAGTCCTGTCAATAATTGTTGAATAATTAAAAGCTAAACCTGAAGAATGTTGAGTGCTTCCTGCCCCTTCCTCCCAGTTATACAACACATTGGTGAGATCATTAGTAATCATATAACATCTGATTTTCATGTCTGTTGTTGCTGTAATTTCTTTGCCTTTAAAAATTACAGAACTTGGCTTTTCAAGAGAGACTGGGGTTGTGTGGGAGATAAGTTTGCATCCTTGCCAGGGCCCCAAGGATATGCTGTGTATCTGGACTGCTTAAAATCTCCCTCACCCTCAAGGCTCCTGTTGCAGCTACCATCATTTCTGTTTTGCTATTGTGTAGGATCTATTTGTTCATTGGGTATGACCTCCTTAGTCAAGAATGTCTAAGACAGTGGTACGGCTTGCTTTCTTTGCCTCTTGGAAAACTTACTTAGTAATTCAAAGGGCTTTTCTGCACTTGAGATATATGTACCGAATTTCCCACATAACCCAGACCAAAAACTTTCACCAAGTGGCTAATAACAAAATAAGAAGAGAAGATACAGAATGCAAATTGCTGTGACTTTGAGGAACTCCTGGCTGCTCTTTATTCTGAACACTAGGAGACAGATACCCAAGTGGCTGGACAAAGCAGTGGCAGCACTCTTACCTTATTACTGGAGTGGTGCTGAGCATGATTTACTGTCCTGGAGGTGCCTTAATGCAAAACAAGAGCATGTTGAGCATCAGTGTATGTGTATATATATATATACACACACACACCAGACATCAACAGCTAACACAACTGTCCACTCAGGACCCTGTTAGAATTCTGCACTGGGGTGCCTACTTGTCAGAGTCATGCTTTGATCATCTGATGACTCATTCTTCATACAACAATATCAATTGTCTTTAAGCTTTGCCATAGTCTTTGGTGACCCAATCACTGCCCAGATGTCTTGAAGACAGACTGCATCACAGAGAAGCTGCATAAACACAAAAAAGCCCTCTTAAAAATGATTGAAAGTCATCTAAAAGCCTGATAGAAGTGTAGAGCATTCCCAGGAATCTCTTCAGAAGAGCAATCCTTCTCTGGAGGATTAGGTTAAACCACTTACTCAGCTACAGCAGACTTTGTGGTACAGCACTGTGCTAATCCTCACCCAGCATGTCATGCTATGGGAAGTGATGTGATATGAGTATTCAGTGTGTAATAAAACCTGAAGTCAAAACAGTGCTGCCAATGCATTATAAAGCCTTGTTATGGATCAGTCTTACAGCTGCCTTTAACAGGGCTGTTAACTAAGGTGATTGACTCATGTTTGAACAAGCTGTGGTCAGATACCCACAGAAGACCAGCTCAGGAGCTCTTTCTGAAACAGATCCTTCTCTATCTGGGCACAGCCAGCATTCACAGCAGAGCTCCTCTGCTGCTGTCGCTTCTTAGCCTGTAATAGTCTAGCTATGATGTCCCAAGCAGGGCTTCCCAGGCAACGTAGAGATCCAGTCCCTTGTCATCATAGTGGGAATGAGTCATTCTGCTCCCCCACCTGAGCTTGAAAAACCTCACCCTTCATTTTATTATTCAAAACATTTGCAGTTTTGCAGAGGAGGGTTTGCTGATATTTCAGAAATGAGAAGACAACTGCTTCATGATCTTGTAACCAGGGAGCAAACGAGAACTCCTTAGAAAATGGGGAAGGATTGTGGGGGTGTTGCACATCTCCCACCCAACTCCTGTGCTTTTTGCATTACAATTCAGTAGCTTAACCAAGGCTTCTACCACAGCTCTTGTGAGATAAGGTGTTTTCCAGGAAACACATCTTGGGAGTCAGAGCAATCTCTAAGACCTTTAGGAGCTAATACCAAAAGTTAAAGCACAGGTTTATCATTCACAGGACTGAAAAATGTGGGCATTAGGAAGCCTTGAAATTCAGAAACAGGCCACCAGCGAAGAACAACCCACCTGAAATCTCTGCTTTTTTGCTGTTGTTTTTGGAGGGTTTAGCTGTGGGCATTTTACTGCTTGTGCTTTAACCCCCAAGCACAGTGAGTGGTGTTGCAGTACCAATCAACTTCCCTGCATGCTGCTTTGGGAAAGAAAAATAGAAATGATTGTCCCATATGGGACAATTAGCACATACCTCTAAACATTGCTTCCTGCTCTGTGCACTGTAAGGCCAGGTACAACCACAAAATTCATGTAGCCATTCTGACCAAGCTGTAGTTGAGGTATGCAGGAGATAGCAGAAGAGAGTGCGTGTCCACTTCCTCTAACACCAGTGCTTTGCCTGAGCAGGAGGCACAGGGGTGTTTCTCAGGCAGTAGCATCTCCTCCAGGGAAATCCCCCCCAGCTCTGTTTGTAACCTGTTCGTTGCAGCATGCTGGGCTTTGCTTTGCAGTCCCTTCATCAGTTGAAGGGTCAGTTGGACCCAGCTGGTCTCTTTCAGCTGGGCATAAGGCAGAGGAGCAAGCAAATAAATACACAGCTGATGTTTTGTGGTAGACTTTACAGTCTCCTCAGTCTCCTTTGCTTCCTCCACTCTCAGCATTTTGTATGAGCAAAAAGCTGTCAGAGATAAATACTGGAACCTAATCACTCCATCCAGCATGGATGGCTCTGTTCTGTTTATATAATGCTGAATTTCACCCACTCAGGGGCTTTGGTAGAACAGGACACCTAAAATACTTACACCTTGAGCAACAAAATAAAAACCAGCTGTAGACAATTCTCTATCAAGTTCACTATCACTGTTGGATGTGCTTTTTGCTAGGGAGCTATTTTTCTCTTAAGGAAAATAGAAGCAGCACAAGGCCTGTTAAATAAATCTTTCCTATGCAACTGTTAATTTGTCTGTGATTTCTCATTGTGACAAAGCCACACTGGACTGGTTATAAACTGCATTATAAGGAGACAATTGTCAAGAGTCACCTTGAAAGCAACTAATCTTACCTAAGTCTTTAGTTGCAAATGCATGAAATGATAATATGCTAAGCTTACGGGTGCTTCATTTGCTGCTGAATACTGGTAATAGGATAGGACTTGTGTCACCTTATTGATCTGTGTTTACACAACACCACTGAGCACACAAGCTTAAGAAGAGGACCACATTTCCTTTGATAAGAGGTATGCCAGCTACTTCCCAATGGCCTGACAAAAGGGAGGAAGGGAATGAACATTCTCCCTTTGATTCAGAGGTGTGGGCTGTGCACAGGTCTCCTTTTCATTTAAGTCAGAAGATTTGCAGGCAATATCCTCCTCTTTGATATACTGCCACAAGAATACCTGGAGGGAGAGAGCCCATCTGAGCAGAGAAGACTAGGGTGCCATCTTCTCCTTAGCCCTGGCCATACCTAGCCATGTTCCTCCAGAAGGCAAATGTATAGGGAATTAAGTGCTTTCTTCTTATAGCATTACTTCTCTAGCAGCTCAGTTTCCTAAAATGATTTGCTTTCCAATGCTAGTGCTGGCTTGAAGGTGGGAGCAAGACCACAGCAGCCTTGACTTACACCTGCATGAAGATGCTGTGATGTTGCACATCCCATTGCTATGTCTGTTAAGGCTATGCCTGCTTCAGGTGCTCAGATGACCCAGGACAGAGATGAAGAGCTCTCAGGAGGAAGGATTGCACTGCCTTGCACGCATGGGTGAGCCAAACACTGTGAGCAGCCTGGAAATACAAATCAGAAAGCCATCAGGCCTTTGGCTAGCAAATGATCAGGAGAGAGCCAGTTGTTCATTTCTAACTGAACAGTGAGGGGGATCAGCAGTGTAAGCCTCCATTCATCCACAAACATCCTCTTTCTCCTCTCCTTCCCCCAAGAAAGTAAATGCCACTTCTTTTGTACTTCTTAAAATATCCCTTGTTAACATAATGAGGCCATTGACAGTAACCTCAGCTCAGCATCCTACCATGATTCTGACAATTCAGCAGCATCCTCTCTGCTCCAAGGAATTGGAAAACACAAGCAGTGCGGAAAACACAACATCAATGTGCAAAACAAACACATCTAAGGTATCAGAGGAGCAACAAAGAGCCTCCAGAGACTGCAGGGAAAGCACCTATTTGTTGGGGAGGGCAAACCCAAGGGACATAATGAGCTGGTGAGGCACAGTTCAGCTTCTCCGGATTCAGAAGGTAATTAAGGAAGGCAGAAGTCAGCAGAACAGCATATTACACCATGACTTTGTTAAAGGCATCAGCACTCACCCCTTACTGAGAAGTATTCTCTTTCCCTCCACCCCCGGCACATTGTATTACCAAAACCCAGGGTCATCTCACATAAATGGAGAAGTTAATTTTAAATCCTTCTCAAAATGCAACTTGGAATCTTAGACTTTCTGTGTGGGAAACGTATAGAGGAAATAAGAGAAAATCAAGTAAGAAGGAGGTTGGTCAGACCGTGACATGAAATGAAACTACAGCTGCAAAACTTCATGGATTTTTATGGCTGGGGGAGCCCACAGCAACATTTTGGTCTCCTGCCAGCATAGGCAGCAGCACAAAACCCACCACCATATGGTTAGATCAGTATGTATCTGCCACAGGTTCTACTGAAACCAGGCCTGGTACCTGGCGCCAATACAGCTCTGACCTCAGTTCAAAACAAGTGTTTATTTTAAACACAAATCAAAGAAAAGCCTGTCTACAGTTGGTTGTCTCAATATACTGACTGGAATGGGATACATCTTACACTGAAGGGCATGCCTGGCTAAGGGACTGCTTTCAGGCTAGTATGGTTGCACGGTTCCACATTTTAAGGTCCTTGCAGTTTTGGTAGGAGACCTTGTTCTCACTCGTTTGCTTTTCTGTTTTCAGTCACAGCTAAATACCCTGTGTGTGGCTGAAACTGGACAAAAAACAACACTGTTATGAGAAGGAGTGATCTCATGGCATTTCCGAGCAGGCAGGGTACTGGGCACTGCAGCAGTGTGTTGCCATTACTGCAGCAACTGGAATATTAGGAGAGTTTTCCAGAATGACACAATACGGAGAACAGCAGGCTTGCCTATGCCGCTTTGCAAGGCCAGCACCACATGGCCCAATACATCATCCCAGATGAGGCCAGACCCTCTTTGCAAGCTTACTTTTCCAGAAAGGAAGAAAAGATCAAAGCTGTGGGAGTACTTTTAAATACAGAGAGAACTGCCTTGCTCTGTTCTGCTGCCTGAGAGGGACTTTGTTGGAGAATTAATTGCTTTTAGGTCAAGAGAGTAACCTTGCACTGCCTCCGCCCCATTCCCAGACACACTGACCTTCATTACACCTTGACTCTTTCAGCCCATCTGCCTATAAATTAGGACAGACGGGTTACGCCCTTTCCTTCTCCTGTAATGCACATGAACATCTCCGTACTGCTGTTGGCACATAAAAGCTTTTGCCCTTTCTGTTTCCCTCCCTAGATAATGAGCCATCTATTAAGGAGGCAGATGCAGTTTTAGCTGGTGATATCTTATGTAATTATGTGGGTGAACAACAGAGACGGATAGAACAGAAGATGGTGGAAACCAAGAAAGCCAAACAGGAGGAATTGCCAGAGCCCTGAGAGCTGTAATGTCGCTGTAAGTGCTCTTCCCCTTTGTTATGCCCCTACCACTGCAGCCTGCAAGACAAGGTTTGTTCCCCACTCTCCCAAGCAGCCCTTTTTCCACACCTGTAATCTATCAGACTCATTTTTAATAAGCCTTGAAGTCCAGCTTTTCCCATCAGTGTCAAGTCCTTACATCAACCAGCTCAGGCCAGCTGGACATCAAGCAGTCAAGTCTTAGCCCTGGGCTCCCAGAGGAAAAGGGTTTTGTCTGACATTCATGTGTCTCATCAATCCCCCACTCTTCACTGTCAGCCAAATAACATCTTTCCACTCGATTTCTTTGGTATAATGTCCACCATGTGTTTGTGTGCTGTTCCTTCGCTTGTGCCTGTATTCACCTGGGCTTCCAGATGCTCTCCAGTCAAAACTGGTGCGGCAAGGCTGCCACCCTTACTCAGCCAGGGAATATTGCAGAGGCACTCTTTGAGCAGAAAACCAGCAATATTGGTACCAAACAGGGAATAGGTGTGAAAGAAACACAAGAAGCTAAAAACATCATTCAGACTTTGGCGAAGTATAGACAGAACAGCCACAGGTGGATTTGGGTCCCAAACATTGCTTTGGCTCGATGCAGATCTGTGATTTGTTTTAGATGTGAGTGCAAATCCACCCCAACTCTCACAGCCTCCTGATCTGAATGGTAAGTTTGGCCTTGGGATGAAAAGAAAGGGTTTTGAGTTAAGCTCCTGGCAAACTGCTACTGACCTTACCATTTTGTTGTTTTTACTCCAGTTACTCACCCATCCCTACCCTAAAGCTGACATAAGCTTGGCTCACAGACCTCTCCTGTGGGATCCACTTGTAGCTGCCAGCCCTGCACGCACACACACGCATTAAATCTTACCTAATGAATAATTACCAGGGGACTGGGACATTTCATTCGCCTGATAACAGCACACACCTCAGGGAGTGAAATAACGTTTCGAGGCTGGACACAAATGGGTGTCATGGTTTACCTTACGTGATGGTCATTGCAAAGTCCAGACACAACATGAGGAAACAGGTAGGGAAAAAGAGTGTCCTATGGGATAGGGTCTGTATATTAACCTGGGAATAGGCAGGTTTTTCTTGGAAGATTTTATAATTCAGGACAGCAGTGCATGGGTGAGATGAAGTACTGCTACTTTCACATCACAGATTGAAAATGCATGCATAGATGTGAGAAATGATCTGCATAAGATTGCAGAGGAACTTGGTAGCAGAACCGCAGACTCTCCTTTGCACTTATTTCTCGATGCTTTACCTACAATGTCTTCTCTCTTACTAGTGGTGTGTGAACCAAAGAAAGGTCAGTGGGGAGCTTTGCTTGCACAGGCATAGCAGGAACACTAAAGGTCACTGAGGCTTTTAAACAGAAGTTGGAAATCCTGCATGGGACATGCCATCTCTGGCCTTGGGGTTACATCTGAGTCTCCAGCCCCAAGGAAATAGGTGCTTTCTTGGGATACTCACTCCAGGGAGCTGTTACACTGCCTCCTCTTCTGCAGCAAAAGTAGATACAATCTGACCTGCCCATTACATAGCCACAGACAGCCCTCACATCAAATGTGGCTGTGTCTCCCTGTTCTCCTCCTTTTCATTTCATGCTGGTGAAAAATACTCTGCTGATTACACTGGAGTCTACTGACCCACATGCCGGAGTGAAGAAACCTCTCCTTCACCTCACCCAGCCAATGCACGTGCACCAGGATGTTCTGGGACCAGCTTGAGGGCTGGAGGGCCAGTTTGGTTTCCATTGTTGACTCCCACATCAGCCTCTCGGACAAAGATGCAAAGAAAATGGTGCCAAGTGGAAGAGGTCAGAGATGCCAGCGCACACTTGTCTGACTGGATTTGCAGTGACACTGGGTCTCTAAGCCACAGGCCTGCAAACACTCTGCTGCTGCTTCAGGGCTGTGTTTCCTCTTGCCAAACGGACCTAGATTTGCATTCAGTAACACGTTGTAGTCTTCGCTTCTAATTTCTTGCATGGCTGCCTCCTTTGCCCACCGTGTTAGAAGGGGATTTGAGTCCAAAATGTGAGAGCATCATGCAGGAGGCAGAATGATACTGGGGAAAATAGCACATGATGCTGTAAATAGTGACTATATGGGAAGGAGCATTCAGAAAAGCTGTTGAATTAATACGTTATGGACAACTTTGCATTTGAATGCAATTTAAAGAGGTTCATAGAACACAGAAGTAAATACGTTTTCTGATCTCTAAAATGGATAGTCTATAAATAGGCCTGTAAGGCTATTAAAAGATATTTTAAAAACCCATTAAAGCATTCAAAAGACATAAAATTATATTTATCCCTCAAACTCTCCACAAAATCACTACAGCTGTTTTTTTTCCCCTTTGAAAAACAATAGGAAACAAACTGTTTTATCTTACTGTACCTGCTGTTAATGCCTTTATAGGGCAAGGTAATTGCAAAGTGCATTGTGTTGAACAATTTGTTACTTCGTTAGAGGAACATTTGTCATGCCTTTGGAGATGGCAGACGAGAATTCTCCTTTGTGACCTTTGGAAAGTGGAATCAGTGACATTACTGAGAAGCCAAAGTTGAGAAGTTTAAAAACAGACTTAAGAAGGGTTTCCCATGCCTCCGAAAAAAGACACAACCCGCACTCCCACCAGAGTCGAGCTAGCTTATTCCAGCCCTTTTTAGGCCATTAATGATTTGTGCCTAACTAGCACTCAGAGTAGGTGATTCACTGATGAAAGCACAGCAGGGCTCCTTTGCACAGCCCTGCTCTCATCATCACAGCAGTACAGGACATAACACCATGGGCTGCCTGTACTGGAGAGATGATCATGAGCTCGATTGTGTGCTACAAACAAAGGGAGAGCCATTATCAGACCCTGCCTTGCCAGGCTGCATGAAAAACCGCCTCTGCAAATTGCATAATGCCCCTGGATGTTCCCAGCAGTGCCATGGCAGGCCCACGGGGCTGGCGCTCGGACAGGGAGGAAGCTGGATCTCCTCCCTCCCACCCTCCCAGCATGGGAAAGCCCAGGGGAGCTGTTGTGTAGGCAAAAAAACCCCCTCACTTATCTCCTGGGAAACAGCTGTGCTGCTCTGGAGTGACGCCTGATGCACAGAGCTGTGGTCATGGATCAGAGGGAGCCCGGCAAGGTGGCAAGATGCCATGCAGAACTTCAGGAAGCATCTAGAAAGGGAAACAGGAGAGATGTCACACTCATTCTTGTGTGTCTATCACATCCATGCCCCTCAGCCCATGCTCATGTTGTTCATGGAGACAGTGCATCCCAGTTCTGATGGGTCCCTGTGCATTACAATAAGAAACTATCTAAAGAACAGGTAAACAGTGCAAATACAAAGCCTGTGTATAAAGAAGACCCCATCTCACAGAGCACGGAAGAGATATAGTTAAACAACACAGCAAGGCTGATTTGGTACCTTGTTCCCTGCTGTTTGTGGGTTAGATGAATATCTGTGCCTGAACCAAGGAGGGATGGAAAGCAAAGTGCAGCTGGACAGAGAGGGGGGGCTGCTTGATTGCCTCAGAGGTATTGTCAAAATGCAGTGTGAGGCTGAAGTCTCCAAGGAGCACAAAATTCCCACCGGAACAGCAAGTGCTGACATTCCCAGACAATGCTGAGTGGGCAAGATTTCACCATGAGCGAATGTGACCGTGATATGCAGTGTGTGTGACCTATGCAGCTTCATTTCACTTGCCTGAGAGTCCATATGCTTGGAATGCTTCCTCCTCCACCTCCTCCTCCTCCTCTGCTGTTACTGGTGGCACCAGGGATTTATGAGGCAGCAGGGAGCATTTCCTAATACCGGTTGGGTGTAACTTTCCAGCATGACTGATGGTGCTATTAACTGTGGCAAAGGGAAGAGCGCAAGTGGGCAGGCAAGGAAGAGCACTTCAAACCCTGGAGATGAATGATAACTGATATTAAGTAGCTCTATGTATGCAAAACAAATGTTTGAAGCTGGCAAGGCAATGGGTACGGACGTTGCTGTGTTTATTAAAGAAGGGGAAAGCTATTTAGACAAGTGGAGCCTATATAGTAAAAAATAAGATCTACGTAAACAAGACAGAAAGGAGCTGGGACATAATGGAGTTAGAGTTGCAGGAGGGTTTTGAACTAAAAGCTGGGAGCAAGAGAGATGTGGAAGAACACAGTTTGGTTGAAGTTCTCAACTCACTGTGATAACAAAAAAGACAGGACAAAAGGCAATGGAGATAAGTGGAAAACAGAGACCAAACTAGATCAGTGAAGCCCAAGTTAATTAGGGTGTGCACATACACACAAAACACACAAAAATAGTTAGTTAGCCCATGACCACCTTTAAAACCATTTCTGAACAAATGGCAGTGATCTGAAAGTAAAGGAAGACGAATTGGAATGCCTGGCTTTAAATAGGGATATTGGCAACAGAAGTATCTGGTAAACTTTCCAGAAAGAACTAATGAGTAAATACTATCATACGAGGTCTAAACAGTATAAACGTCAGAACAGCTGATGCTAAACAGGGAAAGAAAAGTAAGTGACTCAAGTTCTCAGAAGATCTACATAGATTAAATGTACCAAATCACCTTTAAAAAGGGGAACGACGTAAAAGTGAGGAAATTCATTGAAATCGGCAGCTAAAAATAGTAAAGCACTTGTAGGTGATATAAGATTGTTTAAAGACACCCTGCAACAGGCTCAGCATCAAACAGAAACCATTCGAAGGGGAAGAAAAAGTAAGTCAATGTGATTAAGCCATGTAACACTTCTGAGATGTAAAACTAAATTCTTCAAAGAACAGGGAGTTCAGGAAGATGGAAGAGAAAGGGAAGTCTGACAAAGTGGATGTGAAACTACAATAAAGTACAATAAAATTGAAAGCAATTTGTCGAAGGCATAAATTTAAGTGATAAGACTTTTTCAAGCACAGCAAGAACAGGAGGCTGCCAGGGTGTTTGTGGGGTCCATGGATGATCCATATGTAAAACAAGCACTTGAGAGTGACAGGCCAAGCTGAAAATCAAAACATATGTGTTGTGTTGGTAGTTCTGGTGGAACGCCTGTGCTGCATTATTCTTTAAGGAGGATTAGTCTTATGGGGCAGTTTCATGATACCTTCAACAGGACCAGACTGAGGCCACTGTGACTTTCTCCCTTCTCCTTGGTCAGCATTTCGTGCCCTGTTCCTTGCATCACTGCTGGTCACTGCCTGACCCCATGGTGAGTCAGGTAAGGCGGTGAACTCAAACCCAAGCAAGTCACCAAGGGTACGGACAATACTGCACACTGTCTGGGATGCAGAGGCAGTCTCCAGAGCCAGGGACCCCCTGCACTGGTGTTGTGAACCACCAGCTTTCCCAGGGAGAAGTTCGATAAGGGACTTCCAAGACTGGGCATGAAGAGGGAAAAGCCACCAGCTGGAAGCTCAGCCCAGCACGCAACAACAGAGACACGATGAAGGAGCTGTGAGAGGGGCTGAGACCTGGGACATTAATGTAAGTATGTTCCTGGGTCTCCTTCTTGCCAGGAAATGGGTAGGTGTTGGAGGAACCCTGGGACTATGCCATAAACGTATCTGGGTTCACTGCTGCATGCAGAAGCCAACAAATCTCACCCACTGAGCGCAGAGCCAGCACAGCCCATCAGGCTTCCTCACCACACTGTGCATGGGTACCACTCAGCAGGCAAGGAAGGGGAATGTGCTGAGGATATGAATATGACATTTTTGAGCTGTATGGTTCAGAGACAAAGCAGGTGGAGGTTCGTCAGCCCACGGAGGTGATTCATGGAGGCTGGTGAGGGCTGGTATCCTTTAGCTGATGCAAAACTGACACAAAGCAAAGCATTCACCCTCCATTGAACTCCTATATAAATTAGGATTATACCCACCTCATGAGGTTGCTTCAATTGATATGGTCAAAGCTCTGAGATTCTTAGGTGCACACACAAATTATTTAAGCAGCTTTTAAGCAGTTCTCTTTTAAATGTGAAACAGACACAGTTACATCAAGGCCTTTTCAATTGGATATGTGACCAAGATGAAAGTGAGGGTCTGGAGCTGATCATCTTCAAAGTGGGAGCACCTGGGGGGGCTGCTCTGTGTGGATGCCAAGCACCACACAGGCACTGAAAATTCAAACCATCCAGCTGGTGATTTGTTACAACCAGCCTTTCCCATCTGAGCTAGATCAGGCTGTGAATCAACACAGCACAGACTTCCGGCAATGGACAGAACCAGGCTGCAGTCATTTAAAGTAGTGGCGTAGTGAAGTTGTATCCTTTTCATTTCTGAGCACTTCTGCTTATCCAATAATTAAGCAATTTAAAACCTTTCAGTTTTCCCATAAACATCTGCCACAAGCAGTTACATTTAGCCATGTCTTGGCAGGTCTGAGTTCCATGATCAGTTTTTTCACCATCATTTCTAGATTTTTAATGGTAGCTCTCCAAGACTTTATTTGGAACCACACTGTGCTGTCTGAAGGAGAAAGAGAGATGTTGTACTTTATCCAGAAAACAAATAGGATTCTCAGAAGCCAAGCACAGCCAGAAATATAAATAGATGACTGTCACAGTATCTGATTGAAACAAAATTAAGTGAACATAATGAGATTTTGACAATTGCCTCTTTTCCTTAAATTTGGTTATTTGGAATTTCCTAGCCACATGGGTCTTCTAAACCTAAAATTCAAGTGGTCCTTTTCTTCAAGTGTCCACATGCTCTGTCTGAGGGCACTAGAGACTCTTCAGGGAGCTGTGGATGGGAACACTGTCTCCTATCTGTCTCAGCCAAGCTCCTGAGCCATGCTGGTACGGAGGGCAGGTGAGGCCGATGTTCAGATTCCTCTGAGTGAAGCTGGAAATCTTGGCAAATGCTTTGAATGTGCTGGGTGTTTTATTCCTAACACCCTTCCCTGAAACGTCACATGGTCCAGTCATGCCATATGGTCTAACAAGCAAGATTAAGGGTTAGGTTGTTGCTGCTTTTCCTATCAGACCTTAGGTCACCATCCATTAGGCCTTAGACACTTTGAAGCTTATGCATATAATTAAATCCAGTTAAATGAAGGCTAAAATCCATCTTGTCTTTATATCATCTTGAGTGCTAACCTGAAATAAGCTGATGATGTGTTTGCACTTTTCAGCACTCTGCAGTGGAGATCAAACACATCCCATTTCTCATGCTGGGATTAATAATGACAACTGGCTAATTGAACCGCTCAGCTTCCATGATACCAATACATCCGACACTCATTTCCAAATATTTTGGCCATTTTCATGGCTGCCATTACCATGGTCTCAGATCAATCTCATAATCTTGAATGCATATACATCTATCACATCTCTGTGACTGACAGGTGCTTATTTTCCAAGAGTAGGAATGGATATCTCCAAAGGAATACATGTCCCACACCATGACAGACACCTTCCAGCTCCTTGGAGTCCTTGGCAGCAAGCACAATCACTGCGCTAACTCTTCTTTCCCATTTTCCCTGTAACAAAGACATGGGGCAAATCCCATTGGCATCTATGAGCACTTTACCATGGGCTTCACAGACCTTCAGCAAACTTGACTCAAACCTGATTGCTCCTGCCAGCTCCTGTGTTCCTGGACTTTGCAGGGTAACTGCTAAGGACAGAAATAAATCCTTTGTTTACTCTGGGTAACTGGAGAGCTGCTTTAACCTCTGGTTAAAAACAGGTGCATTTTCCTATCAGGTTCATGAGTCACTCATCCCAGGAAAAACGGGTGAACTTGGAAAGAGCTTACTCAACAACAGGAAAAGATGAGTTTTTAATTGAATGGTGGCAAATTTCATCATCTGGTTTTCCTGGGTGGCTTTTTCTTTTTAAAGATCATGTTAAGTCATTGGCTTAACACAGCTCAGGCCTGTTCCTCGTGAATTCCTTTTCTGTGTGGTATTTCAGCATCATACCCACTTTGGGATGGAAAACTCTACTGGTGTTAGACTCCTACGGGAAATAGCAGGTGTAATGTGTGAGTACATAAACAGTGCAGGCAATTAGTACCTCTGTAATAGATTTTTGCTTGGTCCAGCATAATCAGACCTTTCAGCACAGGGACTTGTATTTATTTTTTCCTTCTCTGATGTGAAAACAAAGTGCTCCCTTTCTACAGAGCTGTTTTCAGGGAAAACAGAATTGCTTCTCACATACCATCTGGCCAGGAACAGCCAAGGAATTCTTAAAAGGTGACCTTCAAAGGTGACTTCTTTTTGATGGATTAAAAAAACCCAACCTGCAATATCTTTCCTCTCCAATTTTAACACTAGAAATTCAGGTCTCATCACCCTGTTTTTCCACAACTGAAGACCTGTGACGACGTCTCGAGAAGCTGCTCTGTTCTCCACTGCACAGTTAACTCATGTTCCCACTCAAATCAAAATCAGTGGCTCTTGTACACAGAGGAAAAGCCTCTGACCAGTGCTTCTCCCAGTCCAGACCAACTTACATGGCTGTCTGCAGAGGGCAGAACCTGGGACTGGACCTTCCCCAGTTTGTGCTGTGACGGCAGACAGGAAAAACACATAAGACCAACCTGAATTGCGGTGGTTCTCCAGTGCACCTCCTCTAGCTCCCTGTGGCAGCCAAGTGGCCATGAAAGAATCCTATAGCCTCCGAGCACCAGAAAAGTCTGTCTCAGTGGTCGTGTACATGCAGATTATTAGCACAGAATCAGCAAGGTCATGGAAACACAGGCAGGTCTCTGCTTGAGATGGGGCCAGGTTAACTGTGTAGTGAAAATGAAGCTGGTTGTTGTGTTCAATCTCTGATGGCTTTGCTAATGCCTCAATAAGTGAAGTGACCGAAATAAACAGAAGCCACCTCGTCCTGCATGGCAAAGATGTTCAAGAGTCTTGTCCTCATGTCTACGTCCTTCAAGGAAGATCAGTGCATGAACTGTGAAGGAAGGCTGGACATTCTTGGCACTGCAAATGAAGCAGAGAATTCTACCTTTGGTGTAATGGAGGAAAACATATATAAATTCCACTTAACAGAGCTTTACAGAGGAACATGAAGAACATCTTCCCCTTTACAAAAATCTTTGGTTTCTATCATAAACCACAAATATTTCCAGTTCTTGCATATTCCTCCCTCTCCCCCTGCCCTGCCCCACTTCAGGTCACTTTGAATGATACCAGCACTACTTACAAAACCAACAGAAGGTCAATTACTCACTATATTGCTGCAGGGTTAATTTTTAACCTCTTCCAGCTGCAGTCAGCTGGCTCAATAACATGTGTTCCTCCAGCCAGTAATGAAGGGACAGCTTCCCATTCATGCCATGCATAATTTGGAGGATACTGCATGAAGGAAGAGTCATGCAGAGCCACAGTGCATGCTCACTGCCGCGTCCTGGACCCACACCAGGACAAGAGGACTGCAGCAGCCACATGTGCCTGGAGGGCTGTGGTGATGGAAATAAGAGGGAAGATGAGTATGACACATGTATTTGGGAAAAGTGATGCTCCTTTGGGTCACTGTGAGTCTTGGAGGTCTACAGGAAGGGTTTCAGTGTCCCAGCCAGTGCTTGTTCCCCATGACCAAAGGCAGTGTCAACAGGCTTATGGGGAACAGAGCACTGGCCAGTATCAGTCGTTGAGCTCTTTGGGGGCCACAGACCCCAGACTTGGTGGAGCAGATGCCAGCACGCACTAAACACTCACTCTTTGCTGTCAGAGAGAGGATTTGCAAAGCATAATGAAACACTGGTAGGCCACCTACCCAAATCCGTTGTCACTTGGCTCACATAGGGACCCCCAGCCTCAGCTGCAGCAGCACAGTCCTGGTTACCCACCCAGCTGGGGAGAGGCATGGGCATGAGCATCATGTGGGGCCCTACAATGTGGAGTGAGCCCAAACAGGAAGGATCCTGCTCCTCTCTGCCACCTCCTGCAGCCTCAGTGCTCAGCCATATGTTCCAGCTGAACCAGCTTGCTAGCCTTGCAAAACACACAGATCAGACAAATGTGATATAAAAACCACTGAAAATTATAAAATAAGAGGTATGAGCAGATATTTTCAAGCATAACAAATTTAACCAACTCATCCGAAGCACATCAAAGAGCACCAGTGCTGTTGTAAATGGCTGGAGAAGGTGACAAGGACCAGGACTGTGGGGGGAAAAAGATTTTCTCTCAGGTGATGAGTAGCTGCTAAAATGCCTTGCACCATGGCACTGGAATGGGTTGCTCAAGGAAGTTATGAATGCTCCATCCCTGGCAGTGTTCAAGGCCAGGCTGGACAGAGCCTTGGATGACATGGTTTAGTGTGAGGTGTCTCTGCCCATGGCAGGGGGTTGGAACTGGATGATCTTAAGGTGCTTTCCAATCCTAACTATTCTGTGATTCTGTTCTATGATTCTATGGCAAGACCAAGACCTTTAGGCTCTGTTGAGGGAACAACCACTTGAAGCTGCAAATATCCAAGCTGAAGCAAGACTGGAAGTGCCTGCCCTTTCCCTGGCTCCCTCCTTCAGCTTTCACATGTCCATGTCCATGGGCCGCACCAGGACTAGTCCTGGCATGGACAGAACAGTTTCACACGGGATCCAAGTGCCTGTGTGCCCATGTGGTTATGGCAGGACTTTAACAACAGCAAGGAAGAAAGGTTTACATCTTGCTGAGAAACATTTTACGAAGTGTGAGATGTTTTGTCAAGCCTCTTTCTGGAGCTACATCCATGGACTTCTCAATTGAGAAACAATCACAATCATCCTCTGCTTTCCATTGAAGAAGTATGACCCGCTCTGTGAAACACCCCTAACTGAGGAAAGCCCCAGCTGCAAACACTTTCCCCATAGGTGTAGTTTGGAACAGAACTGGATCAGAAAAGGGTATGAAAAACAATAACTCAAAACAACCAGGCTGGTGATGCCTGCAGAGGCAGCAGAGCCTCAGCCTCTAGCCCCACTTCCAGCAGCCAAGCTCATGCATGACAGCAACCCTCCCAGCTAGATAAAGCTGGAAGGGGAGATTTTAACAACCTGCCTAAAGAACAGCCCAGCACGGCCAGCCTAGACTGGTTGAGAAGAACAACATTCAGTAGAGCGGGTGAAACAGAAGGGCAATGGGACCATGCTCCACCATAAAAGTGGCCATATGTTCCATTTAAACATAATTATTCTGATCTCAGCTGTCCTTACTACCACTAGCAAGGAAGCTGGTTACATTATTATGTGTGTCTTGTATAAAAAAAGAACTACTGCTACTGCTGAAAATATCTCTACCTCTGTGACAATTTAATTGAGGCTTCTCAGTTCTCCTCCACACTCCTGAGCCCTATGGGATTAGACCACCTTTAGGGCAGCCAGTGTAACATGCCAAACACAATCATTTCTAGTTGTCTGCTTTGGAGCCACTATACTGAAAAGCCAGCTCAGCTTGCTCTGAGTCCATCCACCCACTGTGAGAATCCACTTCTGTTTCCAACACCCTCCCTGCTAAGCCAACACCATCTCTCCTGATGACAGAGAAAAGGGACTGGTCAAAAGCATGGTGAAAGAGGATCTTTCTGCCCTGCCAACATTACAGATTGAAAGTGCCAGCTAAAGGGAAGGTTGATGGTTTGGTATGTTTTCACAGCAGAGAGGGAAAGGATGTCAATACAGAAAAGTGTGCCCTGCAGCTCTCATGGCACCAGTGCTGTAACATGCATGCATTTCTGGGCCACCTAATAATAGCAGAATATTGATAAGCAGAGGGCTGGGACTAGGTTGGACAGTGAGAGGGGAAAGTGATGGCCACAGAGGAAAAGCTGACGGGGGAGGAAGCAGGAACTGGTTAATAGGAGAAAATTAGGAGCATGTTGTTAGCTCCACTATCAGTTAGCTCCACATGCAAATGAAGAACATGAGTGGGCAGCCTTGTGGCAAGGAGGTATGGGGTGTTCATCACCATAGAGGTGATTAGGTGATGTCTCAGGGGAGGGACTGCAGTTTGATGGGAAGCAGTGGCTTTTGTTTTTGCATTGCTCAGTTTAAACCAAAGCCGCCCCACGCACCCATCAAGCTGCCAGGCTGCAGTGCAGATGAACCTGGCACTCTGTGGTCCAGCCCCCGGCACAGAAAGAAAACAGCTTTCTCATTGCCACATGCCACCCTCTGCTCCCTGTCCTACACCATGGCCAGGGCCAGGCTTTTACTCAAGTGCTAATTTAACAGGATGCTCCAAATTTGGCAGGATCTGGTCCTTCAGAGGTCCATAGGGTAAGATCATGACACAATGCAGCACATTGCAGTGAGAGAGAAAATCCAGTGATGAAGAATCCTTCCTCCCCTCCCCAGCCCCAACCAGGAGAAGCAGCATGACCTCTCTGCATGCTCATAGAGCTTCTGAGGAAGTAAATTGCTAGTAAACAAACCAACACATATGTCAAGGCACGGTTTGTTTTTTCCAACCTTTTCGAGGACTTGGCAGCCATGAAGAGGGATGGGAGGGTCTAGTTTTGGTAAGGAGTTAGTGACATAGAATCATAGAATAGTTAGGGTTGGAAAGGACCTTAAGACCAGCCAGTTCCAACCCCCCTGCCATAGGCAGGGACACCTCACACTAAACCATGCCACCCAAGGCTCTGTCCAACCTGGCCTT
>WYDI02023645.1:0-14498 GCA_009867235.2 Psittacus erithacus | reverse complement strand
AGAGAAGGCTGCGTGGAGACCTCATAGCAGCCTTCCAGTATCTGAAGGGGGGCTATAGGGATGCTGGGGATGGACTCCTCATTAAGGGCGGTAGTGACAGGACAAGGGGGAATGGGTTCAAACTTAAACAGGGGAAATTTAGATTGGATATGAGGAAGTTCTTTACTGTGAGGGTGGTGAGGCACTGGAACGGGTTGCCCAAGGAAGCTGTGAATGCTCCATCCCTGGTACTGTTCAAGGCCAGGTTGGACAGAGCCTTGGGTGACATGGTCTAGTGGGAGGTGTCCCTGCCTATGGCAGGGAGGTTGGAACTGGATGATCTTAAGGTCCTTTCCAACCCAAACCATTCTATGATTCTATGATCAGCCTTCAAAACCTCCTGCATTCCTCCTTCACGCTCCTGTTCCTGCATCACATCATCTTCCACCGGCTCAGAAGTGTCAATTAGAGGATGATCCCAGGGCACTCATGCAATGCCATCAGAAAGCCACCATGTTGCCTGCTCACACCACTTCCTCAGCACTCGTTCCTATGATTCCCATTTTGCTGGAAGGGAGAGGCAGGAAAACAAATGTGACCTGTGCTTCTCCAGGACATAGTCGCAGCAGCTCTTTCTGTCAAGTTAGTAAAAGAACTGGCAGAAAGGAGCCTGTTATTCCAGTTCTGCCAGCCACCTGATGACAGGAGCAATTGATCCCGAATGCAAATAAAGATGTTACGAAATGAGTCAGTTGTCCTTAAAAGAAGCCTGCATGCAGAAAGCTGCATTTTTCCTTTCCTTAGTAACAAGTTTGGAAACAGAAATAAAGTCGTCAGCTGAATCATCTGGAGGTGCTGAGTCTGCAGGTTCCTCAAAACAGTGCTGAAGGATGAGAAGAGGGATACGACCAAGTTGGCCCTTTCTTCCTCCGCTTTTCTAAGCATCCTCACTTGCATTGTGAGCAGAGGTACAGAAAACATAACAGAGGGAATTCCAGAAGCTCAGAAATGCTACATTTTTCCTATCAAGTTCTGAATTTTCCAACATGAGCCTTTTCAAGTGGGATGAAGAAAAAACGTCTATTTTTTCCTTCAGAAACAAAGAAGCCACCCACAAAGCATAACACCACATGCAATCTGAGCTGTGATTTCAAAGTGAGCGCTTCATGTAAACCTAATGCCTAGTTTTGTGGAAATGCTGCTGAGAAAAACACTAAGTCACAAATAACTCAGTTATAACATTTTCAGACCTGAAGTTCTCAGGATTCATACTGCTTTGGGGCATTTGCATTCTCCCTCTCCCTCCCTTCACTACAGCAAATCTCTCACAGGGAAGTGTTTAAATGCAAGTGAAAATCTGCTTTCAGCGCTGACTATAATTTTCAAGTACCCAGGATTGAATAGGGAGGGGAGGAGAATTGATCTTGATGTTTTTCTGGCTTTGTCCTGAATCACAAAGGCCAGATGGGTAATTTCAAGCACCATGATTTCTATGTCTGAATGGGAAATGTACACAACGAATGAGAGCAAAAGCCAAGCCTCCTGCATAGCAGGTCCCTCCTATGGCAATCAGAGTGAAACATGAAAAGCATCTCTGCCCCTGCAGACCCCTCGGAGATGGAAAGCTTCAGAGCACTTGAATGGCTTTTTAAAAGACAATTCATGGCTACATGCACCAGATTTATAAACCTGACTATTCCTTCAGAGATGATAAAGGATGAACAATGAAAGGCAAAGCTCCTTTTCATTCTGTTAATATAAACATGGTCAATACTTCCTGTGCAGACACAAGTGTGTGCTCTGCAAATAAGACAGTGCAATTTTGACTTGGTCTTTACCTTTTGCCAAACGACTATAATAAAGAATAAATGTTTCTATGAGTATGTCTTGCTCCACTCTCCAGTATTTCTTCCCATCCCTTTGCTATGACTTACTTAAACAATTATTTCTACACTTATATAATCCCAATGCTAACTGACTCACCTGTACTGATTAAGCCATTATAAAGGGATTATCTCCACTTAATCCTTGTTGTCCCACAGATACAAATTAGAGCAGTGTTTGAAATGCATTCAAGCTAACTCAGCCTTAGCATTTAACTTAGTTTCTTTGCTTGTTGAAGTGTCTGTGGCCTCCCTTGCCTTAACAGATATCTTCCTATTGCTTCCCTTTCCAAAACTCAAACATCACATCCGCACCTGTATAATTCATCTCTTCTTGTACTGTGCCCCTCCATAGTCCCTTCTTCATCTGTGCCTGCTCTTTTAGCAGCTACCCAAACTCCACTATCCTTTGACTGTGCAGATATATCTGAGCATCTCACTCACTGAACCTCTGCTGGGTTTGCATCTCTCCCTTAAGTACATCCAGAAAAGCATCCCTGCTCCATGAGCTGCTGCTGCTCTGGACATCCACTCCAACCATGGCACTGCCAGGAAACAATCAGTCTGCAATGGCAGACTTTTTGCTTGGAGCAATGTCTCTGTTCCCAGTTTTGTAGTTTGACACAATAAGCCTCCAACCTTGGCTTCAGTCTGGGTTACATGATAATAAAGAACAAATGAACCATAATAAATTTCCACATGCTTACTGAGTATATCTGAAAGATATAGGCTGCAGAACAGCATCCCTTGTGATGGCTTGAAACCATTGGATCTTATACTCCAAGACTTTTCTCAGCCTGGAAGGGAAACCACCTCTCCTTGGCATCACCCTGCACTCCACCCACCAATTCTACTTTCCAAATATAATGGGTGGCGAGTGAAAATGAAAGGGTTAATTTCTCTCTGTCTCTGGTTAACCTTTCCAGGCTATTCAGTTTCCTTTCAGGCTCCAGCCCATCAGAGGCATGCGAGGTGAAGGATAGAATTACACACTGGGCATGTTTCCTGTACTTAGTGGGTGGACAGAACACAACTTCCGCACTAATAATGTCAAGGTAATTTGGACATCCTGCAAAACCTGTAACAGGGAAGAAATAACCATTGTTTATTGTCATTTCCATTGCTGAGGTGGTGGGCTCCCCTCACAGCTCTTCTTGCCTTTCACTTTGAGGCCATCTTGACTTCAGTAGACACACAACTGGGTCAAATACAAGAACCCCAGGATTCACAATATGGAGTTGGACTAAAATATGTTTTATTTGCCAGCCCTGTCTGAGGGCCTGAAGCAGTCACTGAAACAGGCACCTGTGTTCCTAATGTGAGCCTCTGAGCCACTGCGCTGCAGAAGGACATCTCTGGCTCAGCAGTGAGTCAGTTTATGCAGTGTCACCCAGACCCAACAGAATGGACCAAGAACACATCTCACACACCTCCTTCTTCCGTTAAGCAGACTCTATTCTGGGGTCTAGATAAGGCAGGAATATAAGAAGGCATCCACCCTCTTGCGAAGAGCCCAGTGTGCAACAGCTTCTTACTGGAGTCGCTTCTCCTCCTGACTTCTGCTGGAAAGAAGTGCTTCCTGCTCAGCTCTTGAAAGAAAAGGCACCAGGGCTGACCTTCAAGGGCTATGAAACCCAGCAGCTCTCTCCAAGGCCACAGGGGCCAAAAAGTGGGGTAAGATTTAAGTAACTCTGCTCAGTGTTTCCTGCTGGCTCCTTTAAAAGATCCTTTCTTTGGTGTGGATGTTGGTGAGTGTCGTTTAGAGGAGTGGAACTCTTCCTGTGCCTTTTGGGAAGCCAGATTTTGAAAAGAAGTAACACACTTTCCTTGGGGTCAGTGAATGTGACTGGAGAAGAAACAAAAGAGCCAAGCTTTGGGTAACTGAAACTTCTTTTTAGATCTCTGTTTCACAACACTCTAAGCAGCAGACATCTGACCCTACAGGTTTGCTAGGAACTGCCTCTCCTCTCACTAAAAATAGGCCAAGAATGATATGGTTGCATAGGCATGATACTGGGAACCAGTTGTATGTGCATGCAGCCCAGGTCCCTGGGCTTTGCATTTGCCAAGGGGGATGGATGGGAAATGAGACAACTGAGAGGTGACTGAGCAAGCCTTTGCTTCTTAGAAGAAAACCAAAGTTCCTTTGCTTGTCTTTTCTGACTGCAGTCATAACAGAGTGAGCATGCACACAGATGCCAGCACAACCCCTCCTGTATCACAGGAAGCATCTACGTGGTCAGATACAGACACTCATATGGTAGCTCAGCCTTGCTGGAGAGCTGGGAGCTGCTGGGTTCCTGAAGCCATTTACATGCATTCACAATGACCATTTCAGTATCACTTAAGCCTTGGCAAGGGATCATTGACTGTTCAGACATACCCTTGACCAGGGATGCTAGGTACTAATTCACGTGTACAGTGTCCAGCTGAAGGGGCCATGATGGAATACAGATAACAACCTGTTAAATTATTGCTCTTTCATTTCATAAGGTTTCCTGGCTGCTGGGTGCTGATGTTTGTAAGCACTTCAAGGAAAGCACCACTGATTTCTTCTCAGGTGGGGGATTTTAGGATGCCACGTGTCTCTTGTTTGCTCTGCCAAACACATTTCCGAGAGCCATGGCTGTGCACACATTGCAAGCACAGCCTGCATCAATATCCCGGGGTGAATTAACGACAGAGCCTTTCTAAAGGTGTCTCTATTAAACTTGTACATAAGGGCAGCCTGCTAGGAAATATCCCTTCCCTCTCACGTGGCATAAGCTGTTGCCATCTGCAAAAGATACTGACAATAACACTGAGCCTAAATTGCTAAGCTCACTGGTGCTGGGCTGGTGGGGAGAGCCACATGTTGTACTGAAGGGGTCTGTGTGTAATGACATTCTGCATTGGCTTTTCAGAACTGTCAGGTTTTCAAATTGCACTTGTGTTTGTCATCAAATTCAACCTGGAAAAGAGAGCTGTGCATTTCAGGTGTGCTGGGGAGGCAGGGGAAAAGGCTCTCGGGTCCTGAGAGAATTAAAGATGATTCTGAAAGAGTCTGAAAAAATGAGAGTGTGAAAATAAGTAGCAACATAAGTCAGCACGAGATTGCTGGCAATCAGAAGATAATGGTTGTCTGTAACAATGCTTTTCATCTACAAAATAACATTGGTGTCTAAAGGCTGGTCTCCACTCAGAATTTACTAGCATAATTACATTGCTAAGAACACCCATATAGCTCTGTTTGGACACACTTATTTCAAAATAAGAACATTCATATGGGGTGGAAATACTGGTGTAACACAAAGTATAATTATTCTGGTAAACTTCCCTAAGGAAAAAAACCCAACTTGTCTGCTTCACTGTATGCACTGATTTTAGAAGCAATCTCTGACCCTCAGACAAAACAAAGAGCACACCCACCCAAAATACAGGTCCCACAGGCTGTGTGCTTATCTGTTTGGTTCTCAGGCTAGGAGCAAATAGCTGAGACCTACAGAAAAATCCACCTTTCCACAAAAGTCTGGAAGGAGGAGGTCGGTGGCCGAAGTGACTAAATAACAGCAATGCATTTGGTCTAGCTCACTGTTTCCTCTTCGCTGCTACAACGTGGGAACAAAGCTGTGGGATAACTGGGGGTGGGAGAACTGCAATGGTTGGTCCGGGCAGTGCCTTTTCCTCAGAGACTGAGAATTCCATATACAAAGCAGCCTGTGCCTCCCAGGCTTCTGGAGGAGCACAGGCCGGCAGAGGTTAACAACTGACCCTAAGGGAGCGGGTTGAACTGGGGCAGAGCCAGCAGATGGGTTCAGAAGGGTCACCTAGTGATAGACTTCAGCTGTACCCGAACTCTGGAGATTGCCCCTGCTTGCCAGTCTTGCTATGCCACTGAAAAGGTGGGGATGTCATGGCACTGCTCAGCTGCAGGGTTTTTCACCCACGTTTTCTTCTGAAAAGGAAGACCCCAGCCACTGGACTTGGGCACTGTAATCCTGAAGGTCATCTGTGAGCAGCCCATGACCATTCCCTGCCTCAGCGCTTTGCTCAACTCAGCCTGAAGTGACACAAGTTGCATGAGTTTCAACCACTTCCTTTGCAATGCTGCCTCATAGATATCCCCATGAGGAATGCCATTTCCTTTTGCTAAGCTTTTCATGCTATTTCTAGTCATGCCCAATTAGCTATTCTCCTGTCTGACTTACTCAGCCTTTGAAGACACGCAACTCCTAAGAGAGGCAGGTGCCAGAAAGCACTCTTAGAAGTCCAGCATTAGGTCATGAACACTTAATTGCTGTAGGCTTTCAAGTCCCAAGCATGGTGCACCAAATCCTCTAGCAACTATTAATAACAATGGCAGAATGCTGTCTTTTGCTCTAGAGACTGCTACTTGTTTGTAGCAGAGGGCTTTTGAAATAAAGCAGAGCTGCCATGACCTGGATACAGACCAGAATCAGTTCTGCTCATTGACTGCCTTCGGTTTCTTCCTTGGTCAACTGAGAAGCAGCTGCCCAAGACTCAAAGTTCTTCAAATGTTGATTTAATCTGTTCTCAGACCACAGGAACTTCAAGATCTCAGATAGGTGAGGAAAGGAGCATTCAGAAGGGATGACTGGTGACAAGCAAAGAAACTGAGATGCCTTGCAAGCACATATTTTTAGAGGCTCTCTCACATTTTGCGTGGCTTTATAGGATCCCAAGTGGAGTACGTTGCCTTACATGATGCTGTCTGATGGAGGAGACCAGCTGGAGCACTCAGAAACTACATAGGACTTCTTCACTGAGTATCTGGGACCAGCGTAGATAGCCGGTGCTGGAGCTGAACTGCCAGATGGCATTGGAACTTTCATCAGACAGTCAAAGGTCGCACAAAACATGCCTGTATTTTAAAATGATCATTTCACATCCTCAGAACAGAGGTTAAAAGTCTTCTGTACACAGTCACTACGGCTTTCTACAGCTCCACTTGGTGAGAAAACCTTAACAGTGCTCTTCTCATAAAAGCAACCACAGAAGAAATATTTCCCATCTCAGTTACCATTCTGCGAACACCACGGAGCTCGGAGCTCACTTACGAGACACCCTCTATGTCAGGAGTGAGGTAACGCTGCTAATTCCCATAAATCATGCCTCCTGGCTCTTCAAAGAAAACAGCAGTCATACCAAAGCCATATTGCTCATTGTCACTGGGATTGCTCAGACTAGGAGAAGCAGAGCCTTCCCAACCAGGTGATCCTGTAAGGGACATTCTGTACCAACGTGCTAACAGACCGCTACCCCAGCTCAACAGACACCTGGAGTGATCATGAACCCCACAGGTACCTTGCCCCAAGTCTAAATGCTTGGAGGATACAGCAAACGGAAGAGATTCCTTCTCCACTTCTTCATGAAAGGCTTATGAAGTAGTGCTTGCACTGAAGAGCAGTGTCACCCTAAAACTAGCCTTTGGCTGGATCCTAACCTAGTCCTCTTCCTGCCAAGACACAAGTATGTTCCAGCGCCATCTAGCCAGCTTGGCTTAGAAACATACAGCAGCACCTGAAGCACAAAGTACAGTGCGTAAGTTGCCCCTAAAAACACAAACCTCTCATTACCAACCCATCACCAAAGGCTGCACTCCCAGCTCTGGTCCCAGCAAACACCTTGGCTTGGTAAGATTGCTAAAGGAGGCTTGAACTAAGTTGGCCAGTAAGTTCAGCACTACCTGGAATTTGAGTTTCTTATAACTTTGCTACAAAAACAAGAAAGATAACAAGGGAGCTACTGTGGCTTCAGCTAACTTCTGGTTCGGGCTTTGTAGTTCCTTTGAATGAGAAGCAAGAAGTGAAACTTGAGGTGAGGGTGCAAAGTAAATCCCCCAGATAGATCTAATTATATGAAAACTGGAGTCTCTGTTCAGCTGCATAATGTGGCCTGACCTACCTCAAAGCTTGACCTTAGGGAAAGGGAAGACTTTGGAAACAATTCCAAGCAGGAAACCCAGCCAGCACTCAGAGGTATGATGTGGTAAGCATGCATGGAAGGAGAATCAGTGCTAACACAGACAAGCAGCTTTCATCAAACAATTTGTTTTGGAGATCAATTTAGGGCAATCTGAGTTTGCTTCCTCCCTGCCATGCACAGCCATCAGCTCTTTTGTGTGGGTATCAATCATCACAGGGTTAGGTGCGGTACCAGACCGGCCTGCTGACCCAGCTGTAAACCAAAATCCTGACACAGAAAAGTCTTCAGACGGGTAGATACTGATCCTTCTCCCCATCCCAAGTGCCAGCACCGCGAAGGGAGGTGGCAGAAAGATGTAGCCAGATGTTCAGGGGATGACAGGCCACCATGCAACCCAAAGCATAAATCCCAGCACTCTAGAGAAATGTAATTCATCGCAGCTAGCTAAAGCACATGCTCGGTGTCCCCACTGAGTACACTTACCTCAGTGGTGAACTGTCATGTGAAACAGTAGAAGATGACATAAAGGAAACCAGAAACTGAACTGTAGTGGCAACATAACAGAACCACCTGCAAGGTGACGTGTCTGAATGCTGACCCTTTTTACTGAGAGTTCATTCTGCATCCATCACACAGAATAATAAAACCAGATATTTGCTTTATCAGTTGCAATCCAACCCACTGTGTGTGTACTGGGGATCCCCACCACTGATGTGACGCAAATAAAAAACCCCAATAAACAAGGTAGAATAGTTTTCTTCTAAAAGATTAGCTGAGCCAACACTATTTGGGGATTAATTATATATATATACACACAAATACATATAGAAATATACATATGTACACACACAAAATAAACAAATCAGTACACTGCACAATTCCTTCTGGCCTCATGTGGGTAAAGGCCATTAAAACTTAGTGGCAGAAGTTTCATGACAGCAGATCTTTCTTTGGTGGCAAACACTATAGTGGATGTCAGCACAGGCAGTTCTGTAAAGCTGGGCTGATGTGAAGTAACGAACATCCCAGTAATGAGTTCCTGAGATTAAGGATTTGCGAATGCCTAACTTTAGACAATGTGGGAGTGGGACCCTTATTCCACTTGCCTGAGTGCATCAAATGATCTCATGAGCATTCTGTGCCTCTGAAAGGAAATATCAGCCTCAAGCTGATCCACCTTGGTTCAGTGGTCACCAGAAACTGGCTGCAAGACTGTAGGCAAAAGTTGCATGTCAAAATGAGACATGCATTTGCTTCTCAGATGAGTAGTTCATTCCCTTTAGAAGGGAAACACAACAGCTACTTACTCCTGCCTTTTGACACCATAAAGAAATTCTGTAATCACTCAATTCAGAGGCTTGAGCCCGATGCCCTGTACCTATGGGGTTCCCTGTCCATCAGCATAAGAACCAGTTGAACATGGAGTGTCCTATCGCAAGTATCTCAGCCAAGCAGAGACTTCAGACATTTCCCCCCAAGCTTCTAGCACAGATGCCAGTCAGTGCAAAGGGCAGAGGTGGTTCCTGGCAGTGTGGAAATGCAGCTCCCAACTGCCAAGTCATGGGAGAGTGATTTGAACCAGCCAGCTTGTCCCTAGGGCCACCATTTCCTCACTGCAGCATGTGGACAAGACTGCTTTTGCCAAACCTCTCTCCAGAGAGACAAGGTGACTGTTCAACTTTCACTCTCTGGCTGACTCACCCCATCCAGAAGAGTCACCGGACTGGCAGGAAGCAATGGTGTGGCATTGCTCACTTAGGCATAACCCATCACACGTTTCAGAATTTGGCCTTTCGATTTGTAGATACTTTTTTGTCTTAATTTGAAAGGATTTCAGTGCAATTTGGAGTCTGTGTGACAGGACCCAGCATTTCCAGTTTTTCAGACCTAAATGCTGCCACCAAGCCTTGTCCCTTCCCCAGTGTTACATGAACTGTGATACAGCTGCCTCAACAGGCACAAACAAGGTAACAGCTGAATTGCAGATCTCTCTGTGTCACTCCTGCATCACTTGTGCCTGCATCAACCATGGTAGGGTTGGACTCTTCATCCCAGGGTTTTCTGAAGGAAAATGAGGACACATTTCTGGGGGTAGTGCTTTAAAAACAACCAAACCAACCAACCAAACCAAACCAAAACCCCCCAGAAGTTAACTGAGCTCAGTGCAAGGATAAGCAAGACGAAATCATCTCCAAAAGAGTGCTTCAAGTCTGAAAAGTAGTGGATCTTTTCTGTGTTAAAAACCAGGATAATGGGGACACAAATGGGGGGGCTTGTGAGAGGGATCCAAGTTTATGCCTTTAGAGGACAAGAAGTGCTGTGCCCCTGATTTTGCCATGAATAAGGAGTCAATCTGGTCAGCAGCACCAAGAGAGCCAGGAAATCTCTCCTTGTCACCCATTTAGTTACCAGTCTCCCTAGATCATCACTTGAGGTACCAACATGGAAAATGAAGGAGTAATTTGCCATCTACCAGGAGTCAGGTAGAAGGTTATTTAGGAGACATCTATTTACAAATGGGCTACAACAGACTAAGTCTGTTAGGGCCAGTTGAAGGTTACTAAGAAGATCACTAAGCTGAGAAGGGCTGATATTTGGGTAGATTCTCTCTATTTAGCAAAGAGAGATACAGAAGAGCTGGCCCGGCAGCAGCCTTTTCTACATAATAACATCACAGTGACAGGAAATGCATGCTGTTTTCCGGCATTGAATTTCTAATTCTGGCATCTTGCTTCCCTCAAACAATTTCTATCGTGTATGGAGCAGCACTAAAGCATTATTATCTTTTGAAAGCCTGGTTTGCAGCTTTTTGTGCTATAGTCGAGGACGAGCAGGTTTTTTGGCTTTGTAAAGAGCAGCGTATTATTGCTCCGTCATCGGGAAAAATTGAGAGACTTCTTTTGAGGCAGAGAGGGAGGATACGTAAGTGTAGCTGGTTATGGGCTTGATGGAGATGCTCTGTTCTTGTCAGTAGCTGTACAGCCCTTACATAATATTTCTGGGCAATGGCCAGTTCAGCGTCACAGAACTGTTTTGATCAATGTTTTCTGGAAAGTGGAAGAGGATTTGAATATATCTGATATCTATGGGTAATGGAACAAAACCCAAAGATGATGCAGTTAGAGCTGCAGCCCACGTACATGGCTTCTGAACACAGCCCTTGAGAAAGGGATTATACGAGCAACTCTTCCCTGGCTATGTATGATGAAAGTACAATTGAATGCTGTCTTGGATAACAAGAATCCTAAAAAGTACCCAGGGTACACAGGGAGATAATACCTTGCATTAACCAGTCCCACTTGCACCCAGCAGAGAGGCACAGTCTGCAGGGCAGGAAGGGAATATGCATCATAGTCACAAGGAACTTTACAACTTTCCTGGTTAAAAACTAAACCAGAAGTAACTCACACACCTAATCGGTGTTGTTACACTAGTACCACATCCTTCTGCCACCTACAACAGGATACCAGGCTGAGCACCTTGCAGGGCAGCCTGTGATTTGGCATGCCAAACAAAGTATTTGGGAATTACTGGATAGCAGGAATCCTGAGCTCAGTATATACCAGCCACAAGAGACAAAAATACCCCAGCATTTCCTAATACCTATAGCATTATTTATGGCATACGTATTTACCTCATGGTAAAAATGAATTACTTCTATTGTGAAATATCTTTCCTACTTCATAATTACCACTGCTTCAGTAAATGCTGAAAAGCCACTGGAGATGCCCCTCTTGATGCTCTGTTAAACCTGCTCTGCTGTGGTAACTGTCACTGTGTCTAAAGGTGGTTACTCCCTTTGCTTTTCCATTCAGGCAAACTCAGCACATGGTACTGTAATTTTGGGCTTGCTGAGCAGATGGCTGTTTTGAATAGCTTGAAGTCTGGCTGAAATAGCTACAGCATCAGTATTAAATATACTATTCCTATGATTTCAGGATACACCTAAAGGAATCAGCTGCCTTCTTGGACAGTCCCTTTCAACTGCACCTTCAACTCAATCCAGTGCACTTGCCATCATTTCAGCTCCCACATGTGAAGCTGTGCTGACATATGCACAGGGTACAGTGTCACTGGGGACTCCTGAGTCCCCAAAAGTACCAGCTGACATCAGGAAGGAGGAAGGAAGTGGTGAAAAGTCATTACTCCTGGTGGCACTAAACCTTGAGATTTCATCATGTGAACAAGAACAGGCTCATAAACCCTTCGTGCCTGCCTGGGGATTTGCGATTTCAGTTGTTCATTTATGAGCTGTGGCCAAATTTAGTTTCAACCTATGACATTCCTCTGTCATATTTGTTCTCATCTATATTCTTGGTTCATCCTAAATTAGCCTATGGCCCAATCGAGGCTGTAACAGACAAGGACTCAATTACAACTTGTGTTGCAATCAGGTCTGGGAACAAATGATTTCCGTTTTGTGGTGCTGATGGGAACTGTGCCCATGAAAACTTGATCCCAGAGAAAGGCATATGGTCCCATCAACTCCCTCGATGGAAGAGAGGAGCGGTACTGGCAGAGCTGCTTTTGCACTGTTGTGGTGGACTATGCTTAGAGCAAATTTCTTTCTCCATCCTTTAACCCAAGCTCACATATACAGTCTTAGTGGGTGGCACATCTGGCTCTCAAACTTATTGTTTCTCTGACTGACAGTTGGCAGAGGTTGGTGGGTGATTTTCATGACAAATAGCCTTTTGTTTGGTGCCCCTTTCCAGCTAGCAGTTGAGAAGCAAAGACAAACAGCAACATTCAATGAACAAAGCACAGCTCTCTTCAGGGATATGTTCTTTTTGAGACTTTTCTGTAACAAAAATAGCTTTTGCACTGAAGTCTACACATTTCTCGAGAATTAATATCTATATTATATGTACATGTGCGTGTATATATATGTGTGTGTGTATATATATATGTGTGTATATATATATATAATTGGTGTTACTCCTCCAGAATAAGCATAGCTATTTTACGTTGTAGCCTATCTGCTGGGAAGTCTATTCACTTTGAACAGCCTCCCCAGAATAATCTCAAAAATGAGCTGAACAGATTGAACTCAAACCTCAACCTCAGATTCCCCAAACCAGCCTGAGCAAATTCAGCTCATGTCTGAATCTTATGAATGTAAACCAAACACACTTCCCATACTGCTCTCAAATAGGGAATGACAGCCTGCATTATGTGAAAGATCATTTCAGTCTTGCACAGAAATCTGTTTGCCCAAGGTCACAGGAATATTCTGGCAGAGGCAAGAATAAAAATCTTGATTTCTTGTCTCCCAGTCTGCCCTTTGGGTAACAAACCAAGCAAGTACCCTGAGGAAGGAGATATGCAAGCACCATGCCAAATTGGGTATAGGAGGGGAAGAGAATTTGACATTGTGACAGGACAAATATTCTCTTCCCCATGGGAACTGTATCTCTAAGGCCCCTTCCAGCAGATGCTGGAGCTCAAAAAAAAGGCTGATCTTTGTTCTTGTACCTCGGAAGCGCTGGGAGCCCACAGACAAGCAGTAAAAGCAGAACACCGACATTTCCCATCCCTTTGCTGACATCCCAGGAGAGTTCACATCTGACACCAATTACTCCGCCCGCTCCAGATGGCTTTCAAACACGTATCAGCAAATATTTAAGGTGTGTTTTTCCTTTTTAGCAACTGCTTTTCTCTATGCCTTAAAGAAATGCCCATGAATAAATGGCTAAGAGAGTCAGAGGACTGTGTGATTTGCTCCCACACCTCACTTCCCAAGTCACTTCAAGACTTTTAACTACAAAATGATTCTTCAGCATATTAAAACACATCAAAGCAAAGCTTTATTCCAGGCTTCAGCTGCCCAGCAGTGTTCCCTTGAGTCTCCCAAACCAACAATCCCAGCAGCTAGTACCTTTCACCCCAGGTTCTCCCATCACCTCTGGCTGGTGGCATGGCACTGACCTCCCATGCTGCCTTCCCTTCATCACCCCACTGTGACACAGGCTTGTGCCAAAGAGGAGGCTGCCTTCACGAGAAAGGAAGGATGAACGGAAGATGGACTTCTCACCTTTCCAATCCCTGATTCCGCACTTCTGTTACAACCCACCCATGAACTGCAAGTCCATGAATCCTTCTTTGTAGTGGGGCCTTTATGCGGCAGCCAGCTGACTGACACCATGGCAGTCTAGAAAACATATACTCTTATTCCCCTCTGAGAAACCTCCATGAAATGACCAAGTAGCACCTGGCTGCTGAGAGGAGGAGCTGGCTGGTAAACCTTAATGATGCCACCCTTGCTTACCCTTTGACAGAGGACTGACAAGCACTGATAGCGCACTGGCTTTCTAAGCCTGAATTTGTGAGAGGATGAGGGTATGCAGTGGGAGCAAACAAGTGTCTAAGCATGAAAAAGGCATGTGAACTGTTACACAATGTGCTGTCATGACTGTCCAGGGCTTGCCTGGATTACCACTGTTGCAGCAGTGCCTAGAAACATTGGTTGTGTGCTGAGCTGCCCCATACTCCTTGACATGGTGCAGGCACAGAACGAAGACTGTCCTTGTGCAACAAGCTTAGCAAACTCGCCCCAACCCACAGCACCACCAAAGCCACTCACCTCCAGTCATTGCCAGTACCCTGTAAAAACCATTGGTAATCCACTGGCCTTTTCAGGAACTTGCTTAGTAAGGTTCCATGGGATATAGCCCTAGAGGGCAGGGGGGCCCAAGACTGTTGGTTGATATT
>WYDI02023644.1:49637-104749 GCA_009867235.2 Psittacus erithacus | reverse complement strand
TGCTCTAGTGGAAGGTGTCCCTGCCCGTGGCAGGGGGTTGGAGCTGGATGAGCTTTAAGGTCCCTTCCAACCCAAACTGTTCCATGATTCTATCTCAGGTGTCCCTTGCCTTTAAAAGGGGTGATGCCAGGCTCCTCCCAAACATCCTCCTCTCCAGAGGGGAGCTGGGGCTGTGTAAAACCTCACTGGGTCCCCCTTCACATGGCAGAGGGGAGGAGAGGTGCAGCCGCCCTTCGCGAGGCCGCAGTGAGGTTTTGTGACTCCAAATAGTTGGCAAATCCCCGGATAAAAGGGAAAAGACGTTCATAATAAATAACACTGAAGTAACACATTGCGAAATATTTACTCCCTCAGAAAGGCGGCTGTTTGCTTTCAGTGGAGCTGCTATCTGATCCTCTGCCAAACAGCACTGAGTGCCTGTAAAGGATACTTCTCTGCGGCTGGCGAGGGAAAACCAGGTGCCCAAAAGTGTAATGACTGCGTGTGCAGGGGGAGATGTGCACACAGTCTTGGGGGTCCTGCAAGCCCTCCCTAAAGCTTCTGCAGAGCAGAGACACCATGAGCTGAAACTCTGGTTTTAGTACAACTAATGCTATGTCAGTGTAGGGACTGGGGGAATGAGAAGAGGGGGGGGAAAGAAAGAGGCGTTGATAAAATACTTGTTAGAAAGAAAATTGGATTAGTGGTGCCATTCTGGCCATGAAGTTCTTTGAGCTAGAGAAAAGAAAATAACAATCTTGTTCCTTTCCCCCCCTCCTCTCCCCGCAGCCCACAGAAGGCCTCACAGCCAAAACATCAGCCCTTCTAATCTTATTTTCTTTCTTCTAGCATGTATTTTATTAACCCCTTTTCTCATTTAACTGCTATGAATAGCTCAGTGGGTAACATCCTTCTTAGAAAGTGAAAACCTCCTTGGAGATGCGGTGCAAGAAGAGAAATGCAGACAAACTTCCAGCTCCCGCGCTCGGAAGAAAAGCCCTCTCTGTAATCCTGTCTGGTGAATCCCGACATTGTACCTCAAGGTAGCCGCCAGTTGCAGGTCCCCTCTTTGGAGCAGGGAATTCATCTGCCAGGAGATTGTTCCCAGCTCTGTAACTCCATGGACATGGAGCAGAGATAAGAAAACAAACACCCTTCCTTCTTATTGGGAAAGTACATGTATGTATATACACAGCACATATAGCCCTGCAAGATGAAGTTGCGCACTCTGATTACCTTTCTTTTACAGCTATCAGTCACATCCAACAAATTCCCCAGTGTGGGCTGGATGCTCAAAGTGACACCTGATTTGTCCTCCTATAGCCATGCCAGGATTTTGCCTCTCATAAGACACAGGCAAACTAGGGCCTGTGAAAGCTCAGGGGCCAGTTTTCCCTCTGCACAACAGTGATATAAATGTGGCCAAAAGGAAAAAAACCAGCTATTAAATCCTCAAATCCAAAGGAGATAGCCCTGCACTGCACTGCTGTAACTGAGAACAGCAATTTGGTCTCACCATAAAGAAAATGCCAGCTCCACCAAGTCTGGCTGTTGCCTCCTCCCCTGCAAGCAGCAAGCCTTCCTGGGAGAGGAGTGGGAGCAGGATCCAGCCCCATGTGATATTTGTGTGTTATTTTCCTTGACAGCTGTGGTGCATAGTGGTAAGTGCATGTTTAATTCATTCACAATTTATGGCGTAATGAGAACAATGAATGTGTCTGAGGGAATAATTGCTTCACGGCGGGGATGCTGGAGAGTTCAAGTTGGTTGGCACCTGGACTTTGAATCAGGGCTGCCGGGGATTGGCTCCGCCAGCCCCACAATAGCAGGGATAACAAAGCCGATGGGGATGGGGAGGGGGTTCAAAGTTGCCCTGCACTGCCCGGGAGAGCTGCGAGAGCCTCTGCTGGGGCGGCAGTGGCTGGATCCAAGCCCCGCTCGACCTGTCTGGCCCCATTTACTGGGTATCCAGTGAGGGTGGCTGATGCAGTAGCTGGCTTTTCCCAAACTGTATTTCCAAGCAAGTTTTGCTGTGCTGCAAATCCACACCCCTTGACAAAAAAAATATCAAGGCTTCTTCCCTCCTCATCTCCTTCTAAGACCTCCTCACTGCATGGTCCTGGCCGCAGCTACCAAACCCCTCCTTTTGTTGGGGGTGCAGAGAGGGGTTTGACCCTTTTCAGTGTCCTCAGCAGCCACATGGAGTTTCAGAGGCCTTGGAGGTCAAGAGCATCCATATAGAGGGCCCAGGAGCCCCGAGCGTCTCCCAGCTGTCCCCACAGCAGCTGTGCTTGCAGCCCCCAAACAAAGCTCATTAGGGGGCTTGTTAGGATGCTCAGGGGCTGCTCTGTGCTGTTCTGGAGGAGCCCTGAAATGAAACCACCTCAAGAAGGCTGCGTTGAGAAGAAGGTATCGCGCTTGGCTCCGTGTGCCAATGTCTGGTTATTCAGCAGGCTCAGAGCAGATAAATGGTGTTATCTATCATGGGCTCTTTCCTGCAGTGGCTGAGCAGGGCCAGATTTAGAGTTGACAATAAAGAGATGCCGACAAAGTGTTGCTCAAGCCTTGGCCCATGCAGCGCAAGATCTGGTGCAGGCCTCTCAACAGCTCCTGCCTCTTGGCACACAGCGGAAGCACGGATCTGATTTCTCAAACAGACATGTCAAAGCCTGAGCAACAAATCTTCCCTGCCACAAATCCACCCTGAGGAGATCATCTATCAAGATGGGGCTCTTGGACCCCGCGTCGCATGTCTGAGGGAAACAGGCTTGTAAAGCGCTGCGAGCCTCTCGGATAGAAGGTGCCATGTAACCACAGAGGCTGTTGTTAATTATTACACCGTTATATTGGGGAGCTATAGACCATCAGCACTCAAGCTTTTCCATACATGGACCTCACGGGATGGAGTTTGGTCCCCATTCTCCTTCTCCATATGGGAAAGCTCTGCACTGGGGATGGGCTTGCCTTGGACATCTTTCACAGATGCTGAGCCGAGAGTCCTGTTACACATTAACCCCCATGCAGGGCTCTATGAAATGTTTTGAACACGTATGTAACACTTGGTAGTAAATAGAGCCTACTTTTAGCTGGGGCAACATCTGGGTATGAGCAGATGTGGCTGAGCTGACGAGCAAACCGCTGCAGGGCATTCCTTAGGGACTGAAGGCATTTTTCTAAGTGTTTAAATGGTTTAGGTGCATAAATCCAAAGCTGTCACTTGACTTAGGGACGTAATTCAGATTGAAAAGATCAAGCTTTTAGGCTCTTATGTCCCCTTGGAAGTATTCCACCTGTCTACACAATTGCAATAGCCACAGTGAGGAGTGGGAGATAGACTATAGGTGCAGACAGACACATGAATTTGTAGTCCTGACAGAGAACCGTGTTTTATCCCATCTAGTCTGAGGTTAAACACAACGTTCTGTCAAGCCACATACAGAGGAAAACATGGTTTGGCAGCAGTGTCTTGCATAACCACGGCTGAACATGGCATTACCTCCGCGCACGATTTGCATCGCAGGGAGAGGCTGCCAGTTTTACTTTCATCTGTGTCTTGGGAACATCGAGGAAGCAGTGTTGCTGTAAATACATCAGCTCTCACGTCCTCCCTGCAACGCTCTGTCTCATCGCTGTGTTCTCTGGAGCTACAGCTGCTCAGTGTAAATTCTGACACCTCTCTGCCTTGGGAGGACAAATAACAGACACTACGAGACACCCCACCAGGATGTGGCCTTCGTCTCTCCACAGGCAAGAACAGGTTAAAATCAAAGGTGACTTGGCTGGGGTGCAATGCCTCTGCTCCATCCCTTCCCAAAGGTCAGCTGTGGCCTGAGCCCCCCAAAAGTCCCAACCCAAAGGAGGATGCAGACTGACTCTCAAGCCCAATCTCCTCTCTAGTCTTCCAACACTATAACTACAGCCCTGTATCCCAGGTCAGAGTACAAATAAAAGCATCCATAATTGCACATTGTTAATTACTGAGGGTGTTTGGGTTTCTTGGAGAACATCAGGTGGTAAAGAGTCTCAATCAAAGAGCCTTTAGGGCATTCAAATCAAGGCAAGCATCAAAACCCAGAGCTGTTTTGAAAACACAGCTTCAAACGCACACTGAGAAGGGGAAAGGCTTTAACCTGCCTGTCTAGTAAATAACACACCCTGGAAGGGCTCCTCACCACAAAGCAAGGGCAAAGGTTGTGACCTCAGGGGTACAAACATCTGCAGGAGCCTCCAGGGGCTCCCAGAACAAATAGAGGGTGATTTCAGGCACCTTTAACCATAGCCTTCACCCCAACACTGGCAGTAGCCATCACACCACAGGCAAGCAAGGGAGATGTTTCCTTCACTGTATGCTCTGTTGTTCGCCCAAGCCTAGTCTTTTGTGCCCATTCAGTGTAGATCTGAGCCTGCACTTGCATAGGATGAATTTTACAGAGTTGTTTTTCACCAGTTTAGAAACAATTAAAAGAAAAATCAACTTTGTCAATAAAATATGATTGATAACTGCAACCTCTGAACATATTTTTAGCTAGACCAAACCAATGTATACCATGTAATTATGCTCCTATAGCAACAGAACATTACCGCAGGCAAGTAAAGTGTGCAAAGAGGGAGTGAAAGCAGCAAAAAGTAGAATTAAAAACATAATAATCACAAATTAAAAAGAAAAGGTAAATATATGCAATTACTGACCTATGCCTCAAGTTTAATTCCAAATGGGATAAAAGACTGATGTTCAATAAAGATAGATTTAAGAGAATGCGTTATAATTAGAATCATAGAATTAATGCCAGTCTATTTAATAATGTCCCGTTGAATTAACTGGGTATTATTTTCATGAGACCTTAGAGAAAATTATGATGATGAGCGAAACCAGGAAATCACAACCTGTTGCAATTGTGAGATTGAGAGAACTTAGAATCATAGAGTACTTGGTCTGTTCTGCTTTAAAAGCTTTAATCAGAAGGGATCTGATCACAGTCAGTATGTAGACGAGGATTCAATAATATTGGGAAGCAGTTTTTTCTCCAATAGAGGTGGTTTATTTCAGCCAAACCCACTGGATTTGAAGCAGAAAATTAATTCAGGGAAGTTTTAGGAGTGGTGGCCCTGGGCCACTCCTAAGTCCCTTTTGCTCTTTAGATCTCTAAATACAAGTTTCTAAGCACCCATGCAGCTATTTCACAGCTTAGCACTCATATGAGTGTGTGTAAGTTTACTTACACATTTCGGTCCCCATATGAAAAAGAGAAATAAAGGTCTGTAGATCCAGAGATCTGCACACATCAATCAGAAAGCTTCTAAGCAGTCACCTGAATTTAAAACCACTACTTCAGTTTAAGCTTGGCATTTCTCACTCTCTTCCTTACAACAACAATGTACCTTAGCGTGACTATCTGGCCAAAACCCAGCATCTTCTGTAACAACAGCACTTGGAGGCAAAGGACTATCAGTCCCTCCTCCACCAAGCACCTCCCATGCTGGTCTATAGGTTTAATATAACAACAGCCACCATTTCCAAAAAAACACATCTACTGCAGAGGCAATTCCTCTGCAAAGACAGAATGAAGCAGATTGATACAGTTTTAACATTGCCTGGAGAGAAAATACCAACTCTCACTAGATACGTAGGAAGGAACATAGTCTACTACCCTTACTAGATCCATCAGAAAGGTTAAATAACTTGATTTCACCAACACGTCACCATGTCCTACTGAAACACAAACCCACTCCACAGAGAATGCTGCCTCTATCAGTATAATACCCCATCAACTTACTGCAGTGCAAGATGCTCCATTGTTCTGTGCAGACAAGATGCTCACATGATCCTTCCTACAGCAAAGCTGCAGATGCTAATGCAGAGGGCTGGATGCAAAGCTCGTGGAATGCTGAAGCTAAAGATGTGGTTGGACTCAATAATTTTGAAGATCTTTTCCAACCTAAATAACTCCATATGCAGAATTCAGCTCCTTAGAGAAGGACTGCCTTAGTTCTGAGGAAGACATGTAACAGTATAAACTACCTCAGGTATAAACTGCACTAAAGGCAGAAGCTACTTATCAAACCCAGCTGTGAGCCTGAAACCCCCCAGAAAGTTTATTAGCACACCCAAGCTTGGGGATAGGCCTGGAGTTAAGTGAGGGTTAAGGTTAAGTGTTTGCACATGTGCTTTATTGAAGTAGGGCCAAAGCTTCAGGTGGGATGTGCTCTGCAGAGAACTAACTGGTTTGTCCCCCTGCTTTTTGTCTACAGTCTGGTAGGTCCTTATTGTTTTGCACTTGTTCAGATGCTGCCACAAACAGCATTAAAAATGGAAGATGTTTCTCAAATTATTTCAAGTGCAAACCAGTTGATTTTGTGTTTTTTCCACTCAGAGTTGAAATAACACAATATGAGTGTGGATAAATTCACACAACCTAATTTGAGGACTTCCAGAAATGTTTCCATAACCACCTTTGACTGGAGTGCTCACACTGCTCTGTAAGAGGGGGAAAAACCAATACACCATGAGCTCCTCTGCAGAGGTCACTGACAATTTCAGCTGTAATATTTGGCTCTATTAGAAGCAGGAATTAACGGTAAATGGAGTTGTTGAATGTTTGCTCTGTACCTGGATGAGGCCTGGATGCCCAGTGGCCAAATCATATGCTAAACAGGTTCCTGGTGCCATAAATGCACCATGGACTCCATAAACAAGTGCTTGGGGAATTCATCCTTTCTAGTGCTCAGAGTACCTTAGAGTAAGCATTTTGCTGCAATACTCAGCTACAGACTATGGAGAAGGACTTGAATTTCATACAGTGCCAGCCTGGGATTTACAGTATGTTTCAGGTATATCTGAATGCCCAAGGGGCTTTATGTTATACCCAGTGTTACCAGTCCTGTGCCATGGCGTGCAGCTCTTGCTTCCCAGTGCCAATTCTCCATCCCTTCACTGCCTACTGTGCTCTCCTCCACCAGGAACCTGGGACAAGTGACATTCCATCTGCTACAGCCCAGGGAAGATAAGGGAGAGGGGAGGAAGAGCTGATTAAAATCAGAGTTTTCATTGTAGATTCAAATCTATACTGAAATTAGTCACCCAATGAGCTCATCCAACAGGGATGAACAAACAAGAAGATGACAAGCAACTGTCAATAAGTCTTAGAAGATGTAACATTATTCCTGAGCACAATTAAACACAGCCGTACAAACATCCAGGCTCTGACTGTTCATAAAATCCATATGGAGTCATTAGCCTTCTTAGGTCTCTTTTTCCACCACCCTTAGATGCAGAATGAGAGCCTGACTGTGTAAAAACTTACTGAGGTGGGCTCTGAATTTAAAGAGAAAGTGCCATTTCTGAGGAATTCCCTTCTAAAAATGCTTGTTCTGGAAGTCACCTGTGAATCCACAGGCCATTGCAGACAAACTCCCTCAAGTTAATCATGTTAACAGCTGAGTCTGTTCTACAGCTAATGGTGGAGGTCTGTATCAGTATTGGGTCTTACCAGGTAGGTGTTGCCTCTCAGGAGACATGGATTGTCAGCTAAACCATGTCAAACATGACCTGCACCTTCCAGGAGTTCTCAGCATTGATCCTCTGTGAAGAGACAAGGATGCTATTACTGGATCCTTGATTTCAGCTCAGGATCACTCTGAAAGACAGATTTCTTATGGATTCTTGGCCTAGAATTTCAATGAATACCTTGAAGCCTTTTTGGGCAAAACTGGACAAAGTGAACTTCACTATTAGTTTAGGTTAAATAAGAGCACCAACAGAAGTAGGACCCACAACCTTCTTTTGAAATGATGGACAAATCTGCCCAGTATTAAACTCTGATATCAGGTTTCAAATGGGAGAAGAACAAAATTCCCAAAGTAGAAATCTGGTGAATAGATGTTATGAAGTTGGAAGTATTGTGTTGTAACTTAACTGCCCAGCTGAGATAAAGGTATTCCTTTACTTTGCTCGCTCTACAAACACACATTTCCTTGTTTTCAATCCTAAGTGCTGAGACTAAGTGTGATACATGTGCTGACACACTACAGGTTCATGGGATAAAGGCTGAATCAGCAGAGGTCAGGATCAGGGGCTGCAAACAAGGGCAAGACACAAGGTCTTCACCCTTTTCTGTTCCCTGTTTGTCAGTGAAAGAGAGATTGTTTCGTAGTAGCAAATGGTAAATAAGTGATATTTTGCCCACAACTTGCTTTATTTACATTATTACAAACGTCAGATAACATGAACGGGAGCTGGGTAATTCCTATGTCAAAGTGGTACAAGCTGCTCCCAAACACAGTGCACTCCCTGTCCTTCTCTCACACATGACATGTTTTTGCAGGATTAGATACTTATTCAGTCCTTTCAATGCTTTTTCACACAAAGTGATTTCTAATTTAGGGAGGAAAAGTGTTATTTAATTATCTTTTTTTGGTTTGAGTTGACCAACTGCACATCTTCCACCGGCTCCATCAAAGAAGCCACCAATCTCAGAGCACATCGAACTTTAAGTGGGCTGTAGTTGGCAGACTTAAAATTGATCACGCGTTTTAGTTGCAGTAACTTGCAATTTCTGCACCCTTTGATAGCACGCTTTAAAGAACAAGTCTTCTTTAATGACAAAGGCTTAAAAGAAATGACCTTTCTGAACAAAATATCAAAGCTTCGAAAAGATAGTTCCTTGGAAAAAAAAGTCTGAATTAAAGTGACCTTGTGTTCTGAAACTTTTTCATGCAATATCTGATGCCTTTTCCTTTGTACCCTCAGAACAAGACCAAGTATAATTTAGTAGCGTGGTGCCTCCAGTACATTCTGCGATTTGGGAAGGACTTGCAGTGCATTAAGATAATTAAAGGAAATAAATCAGATCCCACGTACAGTCTCCATTAAGACTCCTCATCACTAGAATCAAAGCTGTGATGGTTTTCAGGAAATTCAATAAAACTCTGCAAGATATTCTAGTGATTGCAAATATCTTCTTCTGGTGACAATAAAATCTTTTCCTCTGCAGCAAAATCATTTCTTGGTTTGAAAGCGCCGTCAGCAGAGATTTGGGCAAGTACCAGGAGTATCTACTGTCACCAGCACAATTAAAGCACTGTTGCAGCAGAAAGCAGAGGGCTGGGAGGAGGAGGGAGGTTATATCCCTTTTCTTCCAAGTGCACCAGAAACAAGCATATTTGTTACATGTAACACAAGAACTGTGAGTGGCACTAAAATCATGCGTCACCTTGCTAAGGGTCACCTTCCTTGGCACTGGTGAAAAATGTTATGATGATGCTTTTTTCTTGAGGGGTTTTAAAGAGACTGAAACAAAACAAAATCAGTAAAATAAGTAAATAAAATGTACAATAAAGCTGTAACCATACTCAAGCTGTTTTCACCAGAGCTTGTTTTGTGGACAGTGAAGCCAACTACTAGCCACTGGTAATTCCTTACCTAGCAGGGGAAAAGAGAGACAAAGAGCAGGTAATATGTATGAAAACATTTCTAATCCTACCATTTGGACACTGCTTGGTACAAAAATGATCAAAGAAATGTTGGTAACTACGAGAGAACTCCAACCAACCTTGAGTCTAAGTTCTTATCAGGTTTACAAGCACCTTCAAAATGGCTCTCACGCTGCATTTGATGTAGGAGAGAGTTTCCCAGTTTAAAAACTGATTGACCAACATCTACTTTTTTCAAACTGCTTTTTGACCATCAATGACATCAGCAACCCAATTCCATCCAAAATAAGGAAATTCAGGCCTGAATTCAACTAGCTAGAAGAGGGTCCATGTCCTTCTGTATGGATGTACCCCCCTTACCACTTTTGAAAGCGCCATAACCACCCGGAGATCACGCAAACACACAAGCAGAACAGCAGAATCAAAAATGCCTCACTTCGTTCATGCATGAGAAGAGAGATTTCACTGTTCCCATGTCTATTAGGACACAGGCAATAATCAGTGGGTAAATCCCAGCATGAGCTCTTGGTGCTCTTCCCAAAGAGCCCAACCGTCACTGTCCTGCACATCTCTGAGTAGAATCTTAGAATCATTGAATGGTTTGGGTTGGAAGGGACCTTAAAACCCATCTAGTTCCAAGCCCCTGCCATGGACAGGAACACCTCCCACTAGACCAGGTTGCTTCAAGCCCCGTCCAACCTGGCCTTGATGCTTTTGTTGAAAGTCAGAAGAATGGATACTGAGGCAATCTGCAATAAGAGAATTAAACTCTTGTCATTCTCCTCATTTTGCATCATCACATAACCTTCAATGCTGTATAAGTTTAATGTTTAAGAAGTACTATAGACAAAAGTGACGTGAAGAAGCTTATGGTCTTTGTACAACCAGTCAAATCCATTTCATTTTACTGCTCACAATGAACTAAATGCATCCTAACAATTTCCTCCTACCAAAACTCCCCGTTGCCCCAGGCGAGGCTTTGTGGCACCTGCCACAGCACCTCCTCGCTTATCAGAGCCATGACAACCCCTTATCTATAATGAGAAGCATCACTTGCTGGTTGCAGGAGGGTGGAAGACCTGCCCAGGCTCAGACCAGACTGACTATCAGCAAAGCTGGAGCCTGTGTTTGGCAAGGAGCTCCCTGCCGGCGCTGTCAGGCAGAGAGGTGGATGGAGCTCAGCCTGCCAAAGCCTCTCCTCATTGATCTCCATGCCAGGTGGGGTAATAGCACAGCTGGAGAGCTGGAACTCAGGACAGCCACATCCAGCCACAGGCACTCCAGAACCGTCCGAATCCTATGGGGATCACTGTGCCACTGGGACAAGGGAGGAGAGGTTGCTGTTCCCATCAGCAGTGAGACCCTCTGGGTCGCAGGGCCACAGCTGGACTTGGAAGACAGGAATTTCTGGCCTCTCACAAGCACTCAGACCATTAACTGTGCCGGCAAGATGGTGCCTAGGGAAGAAAAAGCTATTCTTCTATTCGGCATATCCAAATTTACAGATTACAAATGTACCAATGTACACCATGGTGTATGGATGGCCAAGAGATAAGGAAGCCTTCCTATGCCTGGGAGGCAGAGCCAGCGCCGAGCATGATTCCTTGTCTGGATCCTTCAGCTTTCCCCTGCTGCTCAAAGCTCATCCCTGCAAACCAAATCTGCTTACATTTACCAGGATCATCCAAGACAGAGCCTGCAGAATCAAGGCTGAATCAGTTACGACTCTTCTTCAATAACAGCCCATAACTGTGTTATCAGTAAATGACAAAGGACTTTCCTTGTGACCAGCATATGCAACCCTAGCCAGAGATATAACTGACAATGGTGGCTGCATTTGTCATCCTGGTGTTTTCATTCTTGATCCAATACTTTTCCTTGAAACACAGCATAAAAACATCTCCCCAGTTCACAAAGCCATAAAAACCCCTCATGGGCATTGTGGCTACTGAGGTGAGTGAGATGCCCAAGCAGGACAATAATGTCAAAACAAAACAGTACAAAATAATAATATTTTAATATTATGTAAACACATGGACACAAACCAATGTTAAATTATGTTAAAATAGCTGGGACAATAATAACAGAAAATGGGATTTTCTTCATGTATAAAAGTGAAAAGAATGGTACTGGGAAGTAGTAGCAAAAATATTAGTAAAGGAAACTCTAAGGGCTCAGTAAGCAAGCTCAGCATGGAGTCAAACACACAGTACACCGAAAGCATACGCCTGTAATAAGATAATGATAAAAATAATGGAAGGAAGATACAACTAAAAACATGCTGGCACGAGCAATGAATGTGTTTTCATGAACTTCATTTTATGTGCTAACAAAATAGCCACTGATCTTTGCATTTGAATTTACAAGAGCCAAATCTTCAAACCTATTCAAAGCAGTCCATTTGGCAATCGAAGAAATCCAGCAGCTCCAGCAGCTACCTGAAAACCAAGAGATTCTCATTAGTTATATCTTACTATTTTAAACATAAAAACACAACAGGGTTTGTTTCAGCACTGGGGCTGCATGTGGCCCCTGCTGCTGTTGGGTGTTCAGGAGCACACAAGGAGCTGCATCAAATCCGTGGCCACAGGCATGCGTATGTGTTAAAGCAACAAAAAGCAGTTCTTCAGTGAGTGAGAGTCAAGTAAATGGTAACACAAAATGTAATGTGAACGTAGGCTTGGAGAAAAGACCTGGTCAGGAAGGTGATTTTCATGACCAGAAGCAGCACAAAAGCTTCTCCAAGTCTTGGAGCAAACGCTGCAGCAGCCCCGCTGAGAGAGAAGCTGCTGTGTGCCGTGCTGGCTCCATCCCTGCTTCCCCTCCACCAGGTCATAGCTGGTGCTCCTTTCACCCCAGTGTTTCGGTCATTTGCTGCCTGGCCTGCTGTAATGTTACATGATTATTCACCTTTTTAAACAGTTATTTTCCTAACTGAGAAGACACTGATTCAGAATAAACTTAAGACAAAATGCATCCCCTGGTAATGCTGCTGATGCTGAAGGAAAGAGTCTAGAGATGCGTTACAGCTTCAGATTTATCTGACAAAGTTACCTACACTGTATATATTACCAAGAATCTCTGATATTTTCAGTTTCTAATTAGCTTGAGCTAACTCTCATTAAGAAATAGTTCAGGATTAATATTTTCAGACAACTTTCACACTGCCAACAGTTTTACAAAGGTTTAAATATCTTACAAATCCTTACACTAGTTTTACAAGCACACATTCTTCTTTGCAAGAAACCCTCATGTGAGCTATGAAAGTCTCATCAAAGTCTATAAATATAAAAAAGATGGAGTGGCTTTCCTAGGAAGTTTCCTTTTACTCACCTCTCCATGTGAATCACTTACTCTAAAGGCACAGCCAGGCTTTTTATTGCTGCAGCACTCACCATGATTTATATTGGAGGGTGTAAACGGCTGAAAAAAAGCTGAGGCTCATGAAGATCCGGTACTTTGAAGATGTGATCTGTAATATTATGCATTGCATCATTGTTTTCTATCTTGAAAGGAGGTGGCATCACCGCAGAGCTGCAGCTGTGCACCGAGCCACTGTCTCATCATGAATGTCAAGGCAAAGCCCAGACTTGTAATGCACCTGCAAGTTCTCTAATCTTGCTCTAATAGTACTGACTAAGCACTGGGAAAGTTCTTAGACGCTTGTTTACTGAAAATAAGGATCTTTTAAAACTGCAACTGTATTTGAGTGTTTTAATTAAGCCGTAAAACTTCAATAACTGGGATCCACAGGTGTGAAATGGTACAAATTGATCAAAGATAATCACGTACCTCCTGGCCTGGTAGACGTTCAGCTCTTCCTGCAGGACACAGACTCTTTTCTGCAGAATATTTACCTGTAAAATACAACTCCCATGAAAATGATGGAAAAAATTTGGGCTCATTTCATAAAAGGTGTTTTTCTGGTCTATCCTGCCTAAATAAAAAGCAATTCAGCTGCAAACTAGAATTAACGCTTGGTAGAAGACTGTCAGCATGGCCTTCCTGGCCCCACTCCAGCTGCACACTACCTACTCCTTTAGAAACAGAGGCAAAACAGTTTTTAAACTCAGCTGGTGGTACCATATGGGTTATAGAAGGGTTTGGAAGCTCCACTTCTACTGTCAGCTTGAGTATGATGCCTGCGCTCTGATCCCTGTGCTTTTGCTCTTGTGATGAAGGTGCTCACCTGGACTTCAAGTGTATGAGAATGAATATTTATTAATACACTGTGATCCCTTCTGGAGGACTCACCTGGAGCAGACAACTGGGCAGCGTGCTTTATATTTAGCAATGGTGTTAGAAAACTTTGCCCAAGCCACAAGTAGTTTCTTCTTTATTTTTATCAGTGCACAGTGTTTTCACCCAGCCTATCCTCTTCATCCTCCTCCAACAATAAATAATCCTGACAGGTGCAGAGATTCCACTGCCCTTCTTGTCTGCTGTTTTCAAACTGGAATTCCAACTATTTACAAAGACTGGGACACCTGTGCTTCAGTACAAGCCCTGCTCACTGAGTGGTCCATGCCGACAGCATCCCACTGGAAATACAGCCAGCAGCAACGTGTTTCTGGGATAGCACCCAGGTTTTCATGTGTGTCGTTTCTTTTACTCTTTTGAAATGCTGCTCCTGCTTACAGAAGCCCTGCAGGTGGGTATCAGATTCTCCTGTTTTTTCTTTCTAACTCATTAAAAGGTGTGGTATTCTTGCATTGGCTCAGGAGTAACGCTTCCTACCAGACAGTGCTAATAGACAACCACACTTTAAAACCAGCTTTTTACTATCAACTGGAAATAGATTTCCCCAGTAGATCCTTAACTCCTTATTTCCCACAGCTATTTAAATCAGAATGATTTCCATTAGGTATCCCTTGATATGTAAGCTGAGGGTTTACAAGCACAGTGTTGAAGTTGTGTCACTACCAGCACATAGGAATATAGACGTTTCCCCTATGAATATTTCCTACTTCTATTAAAGGCACAGGGGAGGTGTCCCATGGATAGAAAAAGCCCTACAGAATAACCCTTATGTGCTGTAAAGAAAAAATATAGGGGGAAAACTCCCAAATACAATAAATTCTCAACCATCTCCATGGAAAGAGATTGCATAAGAAAGAGAAATGGAGTTTGTGGATGCATTATTTGTTGAAGAATGGTTCTGACAGTTGGTGTAAAGCATGTGCTGGTACCTATCCTGTGTCCTCAGGGCTTTCCCTCCTCCCAGTGCTCATGGGGTAGCTCTGAGTCACCAGCACTGCCCTGTCTTCCTCTCACTTCTTCCCTCCAGCCCAGAACAGATCCCAGTCCTTCCCAGCACATTTAAATGCACAGTCCTGCCCTTGGCCATATGTGAATGCTGACACTGTTTTCTTTGGATTACTGTTATTCCACACCTATGATCACCTCTCTTTGTAGCTATTTACCCTTCCTCATGTGAGTTCAGGCAATGATGACAATTTCGTTTTCTTCCAACTCCTAATATACAGAATAGGAAAGCATCAAATAACTGCTGCAGGAACCATGAACAAGAAAAACACCCAGTTCATTAGTAGCTCCCTGTTCACAATGACATATTGGTATTTCTATAAGCCAATTTAAAAGTCTGTTTCATAGAAATAATATTGATTCTGCATTATTCTAGATGACCTAGTGTTTTAAATATTAAAGTCAAAGCATTACAGAAGGTTATTAGAGCCTCTTTCTATAGGAAAATGTAGAAATAACACACTGATTATTTGGACTAGTATCTTAAATGCTATATCCCATTTTCTTTATTATATAGGCTGGAAAGAAAAGAAATTATTTCCAATTCTCTTCTGCACCCTTTACATGCGACCTTTAAATGATTCCTTCAGGAGAAACAAGGTAAGGAAGACGAGAGATAACTGTGTGCTGTATTTGAAAGATTGAGAAAAAAGCCTAATACTGAATACAGCATAATTTCTACTTTCAACTGCCAACCAAAGCAAAATCTGGGATCAAAAGATACACTGTGGTAGCTCTCAAGGTGAGGAAACTGGAGGAGAAAAGCCTTGTGAGGGATGACTGTGAGCATGAATGCTGCCATGATTTGGGTTTGAGACTTATTCAGTATTTTTGGCTAAATTTTAGACAGTCAGAATTTCTTCTCTAGACAAGATGGTTTCTATCCAATTCAAGAAGTTAAAGATGAATAATAAGAATTTACCTGAGATTTCAAAGATACAATGGTGTCTTCAAGTTCCTGTCTCAAAGTCGCTGGCATCAGGCCTTTGAGCGTGGCTTCATATTCTTGTCGTATTTGGGTCACCTGTAACAGAACAGAATGTACACATTCATATGTAGATGGCTACTGTTGGAAGCTGCAGAGCAATGTTTTTGCTTCTTTTGCCCAAACTGGGGTCCAAATAAACACAGAACTGTGGTATCAAGGGAAAAGGAAGGAGAGAGAAGAAAGATCAGCAAAAACCTGTAAAGAGTGAATGAGGTTAAAAAGAAGGGAAAAAGAAAGCATTAACAGTAAAGAATATGTGGAAAGGAGGAAGAAATAATGAAAAGGAAACAATAAGGCATTTGCTGGGACATGAGCAGAAGAAGCAATAATCATTCCTAAATCTATCTCAATAGAGCATTTATACAGACGTACACTTTGCAATTTATAATCAGTTTTCTTTTTGTCTTTGGTGGGATCTGAACCAGGTCACTAGAGCGATATTTACCCCTTACTCCCTCAGATAAGGTGAATTATTGTTTCCCAAGATCTGTTTATAACATTTCTCATCTTGTAGGTGCTTTTAAGGACTTTTTTATTCATCACGCAACTACTTTTCATTGCATGTTGTGTCTTTCTCAACTTCATTGAGGCTACAGGACTTTAAGAACTAGGTTTGGGACATGTTACAGTATCAGATGTTCACACCAAAATGGTTACATCTAAAGGAGGACATTTTAGTCTATAACTGTATTCAACAGATGCTGAGTAAACAGTACAGTTACAAAGCAGAGGTATATGAGGACAGATAAGCTGGGAGGATTGTGCTTTGTATCTCTCCCATGTGGTTGTATTTGTTGAACCTTGACCCAGGAAAAGCTTTATTACTTGGTTGAATCACTGCCTCCCATCTGCACTTAACTTCCAATAGGATTAACCTCTTAATTCGACTTAAGCAAGTACTCAGGTGTTTTTCTGGACTAGCAGCTGAACATGTAAATAAAGGATAAAAGAGATTCAATATCAGATTAACTTAGAAACTATCTTTAAACTCTCAAACTGAATCTATTTTTCCAATGGTTTACGCACCAATGCTATTTTGTGCTACTTTTGTTTTAGTTACCAAATTGCTTAAATCGACCATTGCAACCACAAATCAAAACCTCAGCCCTCCAGCTGAAGAAGCCATGAGTTCCAGCTTCCAGCTCCCGGCTCGCAAGGAGCGCACGCGCTGAGACACGCGAGAACCACACAGCAAGTTCAGTGTGAGACGTGCCAAGTACCAGCTCATGGTACAAAGCAGGTTGTGCCCAAATCTGCATTATGCATCACACAATTATCAATACAAAAGGAATAAAACACTCTGATGAAACTTTAGGAAAGTTCTATGAGTCATTCCGACACGCAGCACAAATCTCCACATCTCTATGCAAATAGGCAATTAGAGGCTTTCCTTGTGAACTGCAAGTGAGTGTTGCCACTATGTAAATCTATAGGAAAAAAAAGATGGTGAGACAGGAAACCTTGTTTGAACTCTGCCTGTATAGAAGCTAGTGATCAGAATTTATGGTTTTGAAAGTTACTCCAATAAATTTACGCTACCATTTCTATAAAAGCTTACAAAGTTATGCATAGGTGCTTTGCCAGGATAAATATTTTCTGAGCCAACAGTTCATTTGGGTGGGGACCTTGACAGAGCAGAAACGTATATTTCAGTTAATTCAACACATTACATTTGCTCTTGGTGAGATGGGAGCAGAAAGAGGCAGCTAGAAAAGCAAAATGCCTCTATTTCCTACATTTTGAATAATGAAGATCTACTTCATGAGCAAGAAGATCTGGATGATCACTTTGGCAATATATTGGGGTGACCCAACCAGCACGGAAACTCCACCTCACTTGCACTCAAGCGATGTGGATGTCAGGATCTGAGCCTGGACTCTGGTATAACTCCCTACACCACAACCTAGCTATGCCCATGGAGCATCTGGGACCGACGCCAGCTTCCTTAGGTGCCAGGCACACAGCAAGAGCCCCTTATTCCAATTTTTCCTAGAGGAGAATCAAGCAAGTTTCATTCTAAGTACACGCAGCACAAATTTTACTACAGCTTTACGATTGAAATAATACGGTTCTAATTGTGCAACAGTCTTTTTTCAACCAGGTCACTGGTTTTAATAGTTTAATCTGCAAGTGTCCTCTAAACTCATGATTCCACGACCACATTTGCTATTAACTCCACAAAGCAGCAAGGAGATTGTTCCCATTTGATAAAGGTGTTTCTTGGAAAGTCAGGAAGAAATACCTACTGTGCTTTAAAGTGTGTTACTGGGTCGGCTGAGAATGGAGGAAAAGAATGAGAAACAAGCCCTGGTAACTGAAGTGTTGCTTGGAGCTGATTTCTTCCTCTGTTTCACAAAGACATGCACTTTGGGATACAAGTGCAGTTTGTTTGTTTGCTAAGACAAGCCACGTTATTTTGCGCTGTGCTCACTAATCATTGGATCACAATAAGATGAAAATAAGATCCCAGCTGTTTCCTGTCACATTATGATAAACAACACGCTGGTGTTTTTGGCTGAAGTTACTACCAAGGTTTATTGACCAAAGAGATTAAAATAGTGCATGGCAAAACCCTAAATCACTTCTTATAGCTGAAAAATAATACATAGGGAGCTAATGTGTACTAAATTGAATGGGGAGAGGTTTTTAGTTTTTAACACTTGTTTTTGACCAATGAAAGCTGGGTCTGCAGGGATTTCTCTCTTTTTTTTTGGTGCCTTAAAGGCTTTTTTGTTCTTTTATAGCCTCAAGCTGCCTCCCTAGGATCCACAAATAGTGTGTCTCCTCTTGCACTCTTGAGAGACGCTGAAAATTGCCATTCTTCAGCCCTCAGGAGGGCTTTAGCCTGCTGGATGGGGATAGCTCTATTTCATTTACTGTTGTGTTCGTTTTGCTTCAGTCCTGAGAAAGCTTCTTTTTTTGATTTGAAAATCCATTTTGGTGAGTTGATTTAATCCATGAACCCCCAGGAAGGTTTTTTATAGCTTTTAATATTAAGCTGCCACACTGCTCTTTGTTTATTCAGGTTGGTGGCTAACATATGAGGTTTAAAGTTTTACCATCAATCATCTCTGGTGTCAGTAGAAACAACTGAAAGCTGAGGCTGAGGCACATAGCTCATGTGTGCTTGGTCACACGATGGACTAGAGAAAACAAGGAGAGACGAATATTCACACAAAGTGATGCAGAAAGGGAAGTTTCAGTTCCACAGGATACAATGAGAACTTGTCACAGTTGAGCACTGACCATTCTTGAAAGAGGTTAAAGTTGGTTTTTGATGCCCAGAAGAGAAATATCCAAACCTGAGCTTTCCAAACCAAGCAGTCAGGCCTGGCCTCATGCTTCTCAATAGTGCATGATGGGTTTCTTTACTACTTCAAGGAGTCTTCAGGTGGCACAATTCAGTTTTGCAGCTCTTTATCCTAGAAGAGGAATGTTGTTGGGTTGACATTGAAGCAGCTGGGAGCACAGGACAGATGGAAAAAGTCCCATTGGCATCAAGCTGCACTGTAGTCACTCTTCGTCCTTTTTGAAAGAAACAACTTAAGCACATCCAGAAGAAATACAGTATCTTCAAGATGACCAGATGCATTTTAATCCACGTGCTGAGAACAGCCTTGAAGGCAGAGGATACTCTGCTTCTCTTCTGTGCTTTGCTATACAGCTACAACCACACCATATCTTATTCAGCTTCCCAATAGCCAGCTCTCCCCTTCTTACTTCTGAGAGGTCTGTGATGCTGAGTTTATCATCCAAGTAAATGAATGCAATCTTCTCCAGCTCTCCTAACTGTAAATTACTTTATTTGAACCAAAGGAAAATGCAAAAGTAACGGAAGTATACACTGCCAAAGCAAATGAAGGGATCACAGAGGAGTTGTTCAAGTTCCTTTAGAAAATATAAATCCCATCTTGAAGGGCATGAAGTTAACATTTCGTTTATGTCAGATAAGAATCAAAAGGTGTTGTGGTTTTTTAGTATCTTAATTTCTGCCTGTTTATGATATGTATGAAGGATAATAATTCCATGTGTGCCAGGAAATACGAGGATAGTGACCAAAAAGCATAATTAGGATCATTTAATTATTATCAAGTTTTCTCCATGTTTTAAGGGGCATGAGATAAGTAATATCCTGCCTCTCTCAAATCCTTTCCTATAAACAATGGTATTGTACAGCTACTTAAAAGAGAAATCTCTTGAAAAAGGTTATGCATCTGTTCTGCAATATGCATCTCTGAAAGCAGACATGAAAGATCTGCTGTAATAAATCTGAAGACAGGTTAGGGTACCAAAAAGGTAAAAATAACTCCTCAGCCTTAGGCAAATCATTTAATCTCAGACTAAAGTCTCAGCCTTCTAAATGAGGATAATAACAATAACATTGCGTAGGTCAACTTCATTCAGGTGGTGTGAAGATTGCTGAAGCAATTTTCTGAGAGCACTCTGGAAAGGGCAAGCGAAGGACAAATTACTGCAGTGCCACCCCAATTAGAAAACCCCAATTAACAAAACCCAAAACCCCAAACAACAACCCAAAGAATGTCAGTGATTAATCACTGTTTGCTTGTGTTCTCCTTTGCAATGATTCTTCCTTTGCTTCTCAGCAGTCTTAAGCTCCAAGTGAGCATAGCGCTCATCCCACAAAACGGCTGTGAATCTCCATGGGCCCCTTCCTCCATCATCCCAGGGGACACTTGGTTATAGACACTTGGTCTATAACCAAGGAACCAAATCTATTGAAATCTGAATTTCTTTAAATTACATCTCTCTCAGGTTTCTGTTGTTAATTGGAGCCTGAAATCTTCTGAAGCAACTTTTCCTAATGAAGAATCAGCTGATGTATCCATTTTCTCAATGAACAATAAGATCTGAACACTTGTCTTTCCATGACATAATCAAATAGGAATACCCACTGCTTTTCAGTCCACATCCTCTCTTATTTCAGGCAGTGGGAATTTCTGTTCTGACTGTGCAATGTCGGTTGAAATATGGTTCTTCCAAATTTCCAGAAACAATGCAACTTGATACAAATGTTCTCAAGTTCTTAAGGAAAGTAATGAACACCATAAATTGCATGAATTTGGATCGAGCAATGGAGCAAGATCAGCTGAGTGAGTTATTTTGTCAAGTGTACACCATGTTGCTTTCCACTGAGGAAATACTGCTGGAGAACCTCCCCTGTTCTGACAGTTTCAATAAAACATAAATTAGTGGCATGGCTGTCCTCTTTGTTTCTCTATCTTTAGCTAGTAAAGCATTTGAGCATCCAAAACATTTTTGCCTTGTTGTTTTACTAACCCACAGGGACATCCAGTTACACAGAGCTGCTCACTGCACACTGAGCTTTCCGCTCTGTCTTTTTTTCCCCCCAAATCTGCATCCTTATTGCTTCAATGGCTTGTATTTCAATATTCTTCTTTTCTCAACCAAGATCTCCCACCTGGAAAACGCACCGTTTGTAGTTAAGCCATCTGAATCTGTATCGTTCATAGCTGCAAAGGAAGGGAAGGCAGGCAAAGAGAAAAAACACCAGTGGGCTGCATATGGCAAGAACAGCATTCTTGGGATTACATGAGTTGGAGAGGAATAAAAGCTTTCACTGTCAACACCATAGAACAACCAGGAATGCTGTGGCTAGAAAATTCATGCTGTTCTCTCAACCTCCCCCTCTCCAGGGCTCTGCTATTGTTCCAGCTGGGATTTGGAGGATCCCTGACTTCTTTTCCTCTCCTTCCAAATGACTCATCGCAGATGCCATCTTTGTCCCCGAGCACTACGTCCTTCAGTTTGTCAATATTGTCCTTTCATTGGCTGAAGAGGTCATTGCTGCACCATGAGGATCCTCTGCTCCATGGGGCAAAGGGGGCTCGGGGACACAGCTCAAACCCCCTGACCTGGAGGAACCTAAACCAGCCCCGCCACTAACCAGTGCTGCTGGGCCAAAGCTGAAAACACATGGTGTTCATTTTTGGCTCTGTTGATTCCTAAAACACTATCAAGATAATTAAGCCTGAAATAAAGCTATAAGCATCTCTGACACCACCCCTGGAATGTATTTCTGTTTTTCAGTTTTACATTCCAGTATGTGTTACCCTCTATATAATCGTTTCCATCCTGGGGAGGTTCAGCAAGTCAAGGTTCCAATGTGCGATACATAAAGGTGCTGAGAGCTCGCTAACGGCAGTGAGAGCTGACAAGGCTCAGCAGCACGCAGGATTAGGCTCAGCATTTTCACACTGACTGTGTGAACAAGCAAATCTTTGTAGATAATAATCGGAAGCTGCTTTTACTATCACCTTTTTCCCTCTTTCAAGAACATAAATCTGATCAGCATCTCAACTGGAAAACAAGCTGCCAGGGTGAGAAAGCCTCGCAGTTGGTATGAGTCTGCTCTGCTTTGGACATGGGTGAGGATGAGGTGCAGGAGACAGCCATGGCTGTGCTTCCCAGATGGACTTCTGATGGATGGCATCTGGCGTTGATGAAATTGCAAACAAAGTAACACTTTAGAATTGAAATGGTGTTAAAGATCACATAAAGTTGGTCTTTTTTCAGTCTTTTTAGCTCCATCCGAGCACCTCATCACCTAGAAAAAATGCATGGGACAGTTTCCTAATTGAGCCTGCATTGCTGAGAGCCCACACTGGAGATTAGATGCCTCTGCTCCTCTCTGCTGTCATCCAACTGCTCCTCCCTGCATTCCCATTTCTTCTCCTTTTTTAATTCCCTGCATTCCCATTTCTTCTCCTTTTTTAATTCCCTGTATTAAACACCAGCATCGCTGTCCCTTGCAGTCCTGCTTTAAACACTTCTGAAAGAACACAATTCCCTCAATAGATAATACACAAGCAAACCACAGCTCTAAAGTGATGTACTGCTCTCTTGAAAGATCTCTTTCTCATTCACTACTACTTAAGACAAAGAGCTAGAAACTGACATTTTAAAATCCTCTCTAATTCCTGCATGCCAGCATATGCTTCTAGTCTTTTTTTGTTAAAACTTCTTTTCCCTTTTAACTATTTATTCTGTAGTTTCTGGTTTAGTGCCTTTCTCCAGCTGGCCACTTCGTTCCAGTAATTCATTCTGTCCTATGAAGTAGGTATATATTTGTGTATTTTCCAGTTGTGTCTGATTACCAAAGCTAACATTTGATCACTGGATTCCACATGTACATCAGCACCATCTACCTCTTTTCCCTTTGACAGTTGCACAGTTGGTGAGAGCCTTCACTCCTGCAGTTTCTGCCATATGGAGCTCCTGAGAACTTTCAACTCCATTGATTTCCAGCTCCTTTCAAATCCCACCTGCAAATCTGTTTTTCTGTGCTTGAATCTCAGCTTCTATCTCCTTCTGCTAATCTGAAACTTCATGCTATACAGTATAATTTACCATATTCGATTTAATTCTGCAGTCCTTTCATAGCAGGCTGTTAAAGAAAATGCTGTGCAACTGTAAAATGTCAAATGCAAAGTAATGATGTAGTCTATCTCAGCCTTAATTAAAAATTGGAAGGTGCTTTTGTATCAAAGTAATTAATTGATATATCAATAGAACTGCATGTATGGTAGACACTAACCAATGTAAAAGTGGTAGAATAACCGAAAAAGAAGTGGTCTCCAAATAATGTCAGTAGTTATTTTATGGTACATAAGTCAACACTGCCACACACCTATATGCAAACCTCTATTCATGAAAGAACCAGAATCAATCTGGTTCTTCCCCATCAGCCTCTATCGGGAAGTCTAAAAAGAGAATAACACGCTAAGAAGTGGATGCTGTGTACACTGAGCAGCCCAGCCAGCGTGCTGCCACTCACATCACATTCTTCACTGCTTCTCCGTGGCTCTTCAACATCTTCTTCTCAATAAAAATATTTTCAACTTGAAATGCGTTCACCACAAGTATTGTGAAAAGAAATCTTCTATTGTGCTGCCTGCAGCCATGGAACCAGCAGATTTTCAGGTGCCAGCTTGTGGGGAGCTATGCCTGCCTGCTTGTCTCCTACATTTTGCACAATCTATATGCATATATGAAATGGTTTCTGGGAGGGAAACAGCTGATGTATGCATATCCTCCTGAGCCAGTGCTTGGGGTGTCAGTACAGGGATGCATGGACAGAAGGACCCTCCTTGGCCATGCAGAACTGTGGAAAAACAATGCTATTCCAATACATCCTGTCCTGTCCGTGCTGGTCACACACAGGACTGTTTTAAAGTGACAATATGCTGTTCTCTAAAGCCCCAGTGGAAACTTGTTCCAGCTTCTCAGTCCCCCACGGCAGCAGAGGCTGCTGAGCCCTGGTGCCAGCACAGCCTGCCCAAGGGGTTAATCACCAGCTCTGCAGGCAGTGACAGTGCAGAGGCTGCTCTCTGTGAATCACTTCTGTGGTTAAGATCATTCAAATCTAGACTAAGCTTCCCATTGCTGTGGGAGCAGGAATGGGTCTCAGGGGGGAGAATTTTGGAAGCATTTCAGTGACGTGGGCTGAAACAACCAGAGCAAATGGCAGAATTTCACCACTAGCTCCAGTGCATGTTGACTGTTTGCTTCTCAGTCTAAGTGCTCCTCGGCTCTGCAAAACAAAGGCTGCCTAAATCCCCCTCACCTGCGGCTGGCCACAAAGCCAACTGCCATTTGTAAATACCTAATGCAGAGCTTATCAGCCTGATTTTGGAGAACTCTAACATGTTCTGAGAAAGACAACTCTTTGAGCAAGCCTGGGAATTCAAGGCACTGCCTGGCTTTTGCATCAGCTGGGGCACCTGAGCTGAAAGTCCTGGAACAGGAGGGAAGCTGGGTTTGTACCAAACACTCACTCATGTGGAGGAAAGTCAACTGCTTCCACATGATTTCTCCAAAGGATATATAGCAGGACAGGGTGATGGAAGTGAGGGCAAAGGTTTGCTGTGATTTTATCTGATTGCATTTAAAACTCTGATACCTTTAAAAATGAATCTGAAAAGAAATACATAATCATAGAATAACAGAATCACAGACTGGTTTGGGTTGGAAGGGACCTTAAAGCTCATCCAGATCCAACCCCCTGCCACAGGCAGGGACACCTTCCACTAGAGCAGGTTGCTCCAAGCCCCATCCAACCTGGTCTTGAACACTGCCAGGGATGGGGCAGCCACAGCTTCTATGGGCACCCTGTGCCAGCGCCTCAGCACCCTCACAGTAATTTTTTTCTTATATCTAACCTAATCTCTTTCAGTTTAAAGCTCTTCCCCTTGGACCAAAACCCCTAAAGTAAAGGGATAATATTACTCAAGTCTTCCAGCCATTGTTGTATTAAGAACTACTTGGGACCCACACCCTGGACACAGGCATCGGTTGCTCATCTCTGTCTCACGAACCTTTGCTCAGAGCTCCACAGATCTGCAGGCAGCGGCACTATTCCCATCAAGCAGAAGGTGTGGCAAGTGTTAGAAGTTCTCTGTGCTGCACAGCAACTGAAATTTCAGAACGATGCATCACAGTGCTCGTCTGAGAACAAATATATTTAGTTGGCATGGAAACAGTAAGTTGGGCTGAATGTGGTAAATATCCAGCAGTCATAAAAAATTGAGCAAGGCAGAATAATAAACATTAAGCACACAAACTCACTGAATGCTTTTGAATCCCAGCTCTTTTACAATTACCACTTCCATGTGCATTTGAACATGAGTGAAAGCCACTTAACAAACTAAGCTGCTCCATTTTATCCCAAACAGTTCTACAACATCCTTATTCTGATAACTCCTTTCTCCTTTTTTTCCAAGGGAGATAACTCGCCTATATTCTGATAACTCCCTTTCTATTTAAGAAAAAGAAGAAATTAAAGGGTTGGAAATCCACATTGGTATTCTTCTTCATTTCCGCAGTAATATTAATGGATTGAACATAATTGATTTTCTGTCTTCAGAGAATGTCTCTCCTTTAAGACTCTATTTGTGGCTTGACTTCTTGGAAGAGTATTCCTATGGCATGAGTATCTATGGTGTTGCTACTTCAGTTGTGTGTGAACACAAGGATCTTTTTCTCTTCTACTAATCCCAATTAGGAATTTTACATCATATTCAATCCACTTTTATGGTTAAAAACATTAGAAGAAGTAAGGAAAAGAATAGGGTCTTCTGAAAAACTTCTTGTGTGTAATTCTCTACAGAGAGATTTCTGGAGCTTTTCAGTGTACGGAGTTGGGGTGACTACGCTTACGAAAGGAACCTGACATAAAATGAGGTATTCTAAAGCAATGTAGGTAATAAAGCAAAGAGATCACTACCATGAATTTTTATAGAGGCCCCAGTTCAGCAGCATTTGTTGCCCATGCCTCAGTTCCCAGATTCATTAGGGCACACGCTTAAGCGCTCGGTGATGTGCGTCATTTTTAATTGCACCTTCACAGGATGTACTGTCTGCTGCAGGAACAATGCAGATTTTTTACCTGTGACTGACAACTGCACCAAGCCACATGACTCAAGAAAGAGAAATGGCTTTAGTACAATGAAAGCGCTTTCTATCAGAAATTTTGTCTTTGATCTAGGCACACATCAGAGACAAGCGATACAGTACAAGAGTACAACAATACAGGAACAGAACCTAAATGGGATTAGTCGACAGGAAGGTGGTTCCCAGCGTTACAAAATACTGAGATATAAGAAACTTCAAGCATTGCTTTGCAAGGAAAAGGTTTGGACACACCCGAATTTCCTAAGAACCTTCCCAGACTGCTTTTACTGTCATGGGGCTATATATATACGTAAAACCTATATATAAACCCCGATATATTAAGTGTGAGTTACACTGAATTTACTGCTAGTTTGCACTTTCCATGAATACAATTACAAATGTCTCAAGAAGGTGGACATCTGATTTTTGAAGGAAACATCCAGCGTTTTGACATGAAGGAAAATGATACAGTTCTGAGACTCCAATCTAGAAGTGCAGCATTACTGAACACATGGACCGCTGTCCTAGCCAACCACATTTAGCAGAGACAGGACAGCCTTTATGGAAAAGATGACATTATTTAAGGTTAGTCAAAGTGGGAGAAGTTCGCAGGCACTTTTGACAAATGTACGTTCATTTGGATTGGAACTCATCATTCAGATAACATTGCCAGACTGATGAAACAACACAGATACAACATGACTGCATCTACTCACACTGTAAAGAGGATCGAGAGAGTAAACAGGAGTAAACACAAGTTCATACAAGAACACGAAGTACTGGAATGAAAAAGCTCCATACAAACAACAGCGCCACACTCGCCTCTAGACAGCTCAGGGCTTGCCATCAGACTCCTTCTAACATATTTCTCCCCTCTTCTTTACAGCATAGTTCGTCTCTCTGGATAATTATAATAAAGCAAGGTTAACTCTGTGCAATCACTAGAGGGTTATTGTAACAAAGAGTTAAGCTTTGTGGATCTGTCAGTCACCCTTTGAGACTCAAGAGTTACAAGGACATTGCACTGAAAAAAGACAAACATGGAGTACTAAGATACCACCCAACAAGCCGTAACGAGAAACAGCTTCTTACTTTTAATTAAAAGCACAACAAAATGTTTTTTCATGTCTCATTCATTTGTTTGTTGTTGTTACAGAATCAAAACACAAGATTTTTCCTTCTAATGAAAACCAGAAACTGTTTAACCCTCTCTCCTCCTTTTTATAGGCATGGAAAAGCTTAAGAGAAGTGGCCTTTGTAATAGCCCCAGCACACATTTTGATGTTGAATGCAATTCTGATCCAGACAATATTTGGTAGAAACAGAAAGCAAGTTCTCAGTCACAGCCTTAAATATTCCAACTCCCTGATGGGCTGACAAGTTGTTAGCTACTGTTAATACTTGATGAACATGTTTACAGGTAGCCTGGCCAAGACGTAACAACTGGAAATATGTCAGAGCTGTCATTTTTCCATTTTTCTTCTGGAGAGATAAGCATAACCAATGAATTAACCAGGCCCAGAGAAGACACACAAACAAACTGCAACGTATTTGTCTGCAAAATAGACCAAAGCCCCCTAAACAAAAACATCCTCAATGGCTCCAGCTTCGGAAAGTCCCAACAGATGAATGGCAGAGAAAAGACTGTTCACAAACATAGATATGAGCGTTACCATAAGTCTGCTAAATATCCACCTTGCAGGAAAGGCTCCAAGCTGGACCATGCAGTGTCATTTAAATAACATTTCTGTTCTATTTATACTGGGGAATGGATCAGCTGAGCCAGTCCTCCAGTAATTTAGTGTGGACAGGATAGCCCTGTAGGTTGTTTTGGACCACGTGCTCAGAGAACACCTTCAAGGCAGAAAGCAGGGACCATCCTGCATGTCCAACCTTCTACCTCTGTATTTCACAACTCATTTTTTGTTTCTTCTTCTGGATACTTTCTCAAAATGGGTCAGAAAAAGAAACAAAACGGCAGTAGCAAAGATGAAAGAAAACCAGAGATCTGGAAGAGGACCCTCCTAGTGCACAGGCCAGGGCTGCTCCCTGGGAGGGACGACAATGCCCCAAATAGCTAATTTTCCTTCTTCTTTTCCAGAAGACTCTTTGAAGCCAAATGCAATGCTTGTGGGCCAACTCACTCATTACACCAAATTCCTTCAATCCTGCAAGCACTGCAGCTAAGGGTGAACCTGGCCCAACATCTGGATTTGGGAGGCAGAGGGGGAGGAGAGCAGAATCACCAGCTCTCCTGAGAGGAAATACATGAACATAAACACCAAGGGTGAATGAGGGTTCCCATGTGCAAGTGGGATGACAACAACTGGGGAAAAATACTTGAAGCTAATGATTATTACTCTTCAGCAACCACCCCAACTTACTATTCCTGCAGGTATGGATTTAGAAATGCTTTATATAGGATATAAGTTACGGATACTGTTTACTCAGCACCAAATAAGTTCTCAAATGCTGAAACTGACTTATATTACAAACCTGGAAATTCATATGTGATTCAGATAGCCACCACCTGTATATTTTCCTGAATGCTTCAAATCAATCTGTTTGGAATGCAGATCATTGATTTTCAGTTTCAACGCTAGTCTGTAAACTACATACACTATTTTGCTTAAAGCACACTAAATCTCTGATTTCACTGCAAGCATCCAGAATAATTTTAGCACTATTAATCATATGAAACTGTTTACAGACAACATGCTGGGACAATGAGTGCATAAGATCAGGAATAAAGATTATTCTAGCTCAGTTAGCATCCAATTATAATTCTCTTCATACAAGCCATTGAACAACACATTAGGATACTCTCAGAAACCTCTATTAAAACAATATAGACAGTTCAGAATAAATGCATCATTTAACAGCTAGAATAGTTGAAATACCAACTTGGAACAGAGAGCATAAGTATGTGCCTGCAGGGTTCAGACAGTTTAATTTTGTTTTATTATATAAAAAACCAGTGTTTTTGCTTTGAAGCAAGACATTGTTTTTAAACATTGAACTCCTTGCCCAAGGGAAGAGAATGGGGGGACAGCACCGGGTACCTGCTCATGGGTCTCCAGCTCCCTGCGTTGCAGCTTCTTCTCTGCAGCCCGTGCCAGACTGTGGTAACTTTCCACTTCATCTTGTAAGGCCTGAAACAATACCAAGAGATGCAGAACACACGTGAAAAACATGGGATGGCAGAAAAACTTGTAGGTAATGTCTTTCAATGAGGTGATTAAGAAAACAGTGCAGAATCAGTGCAGCTCTACAGCTGCTGTTGCTTCCAGCTGTACGTGATAGCTGCTGAGATGTCACAGACGCAGTTTACCCTTTCTGAGCAAAGCTATTCTGCACAGGTAGAGCCACTGAACAGGAGTAGTGAAATCTTAGTAGTTCTATGTCATTACAGGCCACAAGTATTCACACTAAAAATGTAAAAAATACCCTCAAAGCTTGAAAGGGAAATGGAAACGTTGCACTTGCAAATGCCTCTGAGTTTTGTTATCATCTTATTTGTACAATCCAGGTTTCCTAGGAACACTTTCACAGTGCACCAATAACTTTTCCTTTAAGCCAGAAGAATAATCCTCTCTCTGGAAAACCATGTCTGGAATTTGCAGTGAAAATGTATTCCATATTATTGAAACGGGATGTTTGTGGGATGAGGGGCTCCCCTCCTGCTCATATAAAGTCGAGCATGTGATCTACAAATGAAGTATAAATGGCAATAAATAAAAGGAATATTATGATCGTGTCACTTTACCACAACTATCCAGTCTTTATTTAGTTCAGAGATAATCACTTCTAAAACCAAGCTCATAAAATGCACTGACAAATTTCTTTTGTCATTATTGTTCTTATATATTTATTTTTATTACGGCAGGCCCTTGGAGCCTTGATCTTTTTGTTATACCCTTAACAAAAGAACAGTCATGCCCCAAGGAACTGATAGTCTATGTTATTTCTAACAGATAGACACCAAACAAACAATACAAAGTTTCAAAGATTTCTTTTTTCAAGTTTCCTACTCATTGTTAATGTTTGAATACACACTTAACATTTACTTACACATTTACTAAAAGCTTAGTTCTGTTGTCAGCGTGAATAAAGGCATTGTTAACTGCAAGTGCTGACTCGAAGCAAAGTGCACAATGTGGATGTGAGATTGACATCGACACAGAGGCGGCTGTGGCAGCAGAAAGGCAATATTTTGAGTTATCTTTTGTATGCCAGGAAACCAGGGCACTGCTACCCATCAGCTGGATAGCGTGGTGTGGGGCAGGACCTGGGAAGGGGCTTGCACTGGAGATATGCTATAAATGACATTGAAGGTGCCTCCAGTGTTGCCTGAGCTGCACAGAGACCTTCTGCAGAGCACCCTTGAAAGGAGCGCAGCAAGCCTATGAACTCGGTGCACTTCACAGAACATGCAATACTGTTTGCATTTGCTTCTTCCAAGTGGAGTACCTATACATAAACCAGGATCACAGTGCAAAGTTTTAACAGAAAAAAACCCCTTTGCTCTTTTCCACAGCACTGAAATACTGTACTTTCAAATAATTTACAGGATAAAATTGCTATTGAGATAAGATAAGAGGACTACTTATGATAGATCTTGCACATTGTTTTGAAGTGATGCCAGGCATTAACTTTAAAGTCTTATAGCTATAAGACTATTACATGTTCTCATGCCAAAAAATGTAACCAGACCCAAGCATGAACTTCAAATCTGCCCAGGGACTTTCATTCTATCACTGCTTCTGAGAAATGTTGAAATCCAGGCTTTGAATATGTAACCGGTCTTCAATAGTCAACAGCTCTTGAAGTACTAGGAATTTGCATTAATATAATGAAATATATGTGAGAATTGTAGGCTTTTTGCTTTCTTTTTGTACATCTAATTTTGTAAGGGAAAACTCAAGCATGCTTTGATTTAAAACCTAAAATGATCAGGTCATGCAATGTAGGAATGTAATACAGATCAGGGATGTTCCACGTATCACAGAGATCACCAAAGACCCAATTAATTTGACACAAGTCCTGCCATGACTCCAGACATAATGAGTACTGGACGGCTCACAGGAACATTCAGAGAGCACGTTTTGGATGAACTGCAACGTGTGACCCGTCTTCTCCTGCTGTTTCCACATGATCAGTCCAAATACCTTGGCATAGTGAAAAATAAGGAGGGAGGAAACCTCACTACACATCAGTCGTCCTACTTGGACTCCCTCCTTGTGCTCAAAAGCAAGCTTCGCTATTTCACAGGACTTTGAAGATGGTCAAGAGGTAGCACATATATGTATGAATGCATATGTGTATATGTATGTACAAACCTTGCCCAGGGAACAGATTTATGTCACGCTCCACCACACAAACCTGCAAGTACTGAATACAAAACAGGATCTCCAATTGTTCTTGGTAAAGAAAGCAACCACATGGTGGCAAAGAAGAGAAATGGTGCACTGCCGTTTCCTTCCTTAATTCCTCTATTTTACTTTCCTTATTTACAATAGAAAAACATACACAGAGCATAAAATGAGAGTTTCCTTGTGAAAGTCAGGTAACAGAGTTTTTGTTAGGTCCACCCACTCCAGATAGTGTTTGCCAGCATATCAAGTCTTATAATTATCCATTCACCAACTGTCCAAACCAGAACACACTGAATGAGCTTACAGACTTTTCCAATCACATAGTAACTGGTTGTTGGTACGTTTCGTATTGGGAGGGCAGAAAAAAAGACTGACTCCTCTAGCTTTGTGTATAAAAGATGTTCCATGAGTAATTAATATTAATTTGGGTATTTCAGCTTTCCAATGAGTACAAGGACAAAAGATTAAAACATCAGGATTTGATCGAATCCATGCCAAAAGAAAAAGTAACATCAAAATCTCATGGTTGCTGTGGATTCCTGCATACGATTAGCTCTGAAAACAGTAATTAGAAGTAAGCAAGTTTGCTGCCCACGATTTTCATTTCCTAGGAGGAATCATGAGGAATGTCATGCATAAAGAGCTCTTTTGAAGATCACACTGAAATTTCTCTCTGTTGTCAAAAAGCTTCATATGTAGTGGCCAGAGCCTGAACATTGATTGCTTCTGAAGCTACCTAGTACCCTCAAATCTTTCTCTGTATCTAACAGAGAAGCTTTTGTCACACAGAATACTCTAAAACCAGGAGATAACTTATCCCAGGTACACGCAGAACATGTCTTTTGTAAAATTAATGGGTTTGGTTTTGTTTAGAAATGCATTTTTTATTTTACAGCTTCAAAGTGTCAGATTTTGCCCAGAGAAAACAGAATTTATGTTTAAGAACTGTAGAGATGAAGAAAAAGGCCTTAAAACCATAAAAACACAGGTCAGTTTTTAAGTGTCGGAAGCTTTTTTCCCCTGAAAGGAAAACAAAGCCTAACTGCTTTAGTTAAATTTTTCCAGGTACAGATTTAATTCCCGTCCCTTGGCTTTGCTGAGCTGACTTGCATCACTGTTATAGAGACAGTATTTTTCAGTTCAACTGGCTTTCAAATGCCATGTAAACATGTTTGCTGTTGAATGTCTACACCATACCTGACCTTGGAAGTGCTTTGTGTTGGCCTGAGAACAAAGAAATGAAATGTTTTGCTTTCCAGCCCAGATATCCTACACTTTGAAAAGCACTTAAAAATGTAAATGAGATAATAAACTCGACTGCAACAATGTGGTTGAATTACAGCCATATAAAAGGAACATTCAGTTCATTTATTTACAAAAATGGAAAGGATCCTAAAATAAATTCATATTGTAAATGATTTGGTCACATACAACATTCAGAGGCATGAGAAGGACGGAAGAGAAAAGCAATGGCTTTCAGAATATGCCACTGAAATATTATGGTCAGATTTTGGGACCTCAAGTGGAGCTGGTGGATGAGCCCATCATTGTCACTATGATACAGGAAACGTTTGGGTTTCAGCTGATATGAAAGGAGAAAGGAACATCTGAACCACGTTTCTAGGTAGGCACTTCTTTGTTTCCTATTATTCTGTTGTGGCTTCATTATCACCAGCAAAATGTTGAATGAAGTTTATTTCAATCCCAACTCTGCTCATGGTAACGCAGAGAACTTTTGGAGACAAGAGAGCAGCACACGGGGAGTTAGTGCGGGGTTTGGCCTGAGCGGCTCGCAGAGATGCTGGGATGATGCATGACAGCAGAGGAATTCAGTCTGACTTATGGATGCCAGACTGAGGCTGCAGAAGAGGGGTCTTTAAAAACAAAACAACTTGCAAAGCATATAGTTTTGACCTGGAACCACAGAGAGACACAAAGGAACGCTGCCAGCATCACACAATCCTTTTTCAAGGCAGGAATAAATTTTTGGCATTAATTTCAGGGCTTTAAATCAACTAAAAGATGGTAAAGACTTCTAGGAATCACATAAGTAAGTACGATATGGGAATATACGAAGGATTTAGTCTTTATTATATGAAAACTGATTCGATCATCCTTTGACCACAGGATATTTTAAAAAAGAAGTGTTGGATTTCCTGAAATAAAATTAATTTCTGGGAGAACTGCATAAACAAGTAATTATTATTTTGAATGGATTATTACTATGGAAATACTGTATTTACAAAGGTGGGATGTTTTGCTTCTTCAGCCTGAAATAACTTCCTACATTTGGTGCGTTCCTGAGAGCAGACAGGGCTTGATTCCTGCTCCCACCACATCAACGGCAAGTTCGGGATCACAATGATTTGTCTCTCTAATACCAAGCATTGAATAAATAAAATGACAATTAGAAAGAAAAGAAAGTCACCGAAAAATGTTAAATACCAATGTATTTTGAAACAAAAAGTGTCAGCAGGGAAGTCACTGCTCATCCTGATCAAATTAGGCCAGATAATGGCAAAGTCTTTTTGGGATATGCATATGTAATTCTTATTAGCTGGACCAGAACACAGCTGGAATTCTGTATCAAGAAAAGACCTCAGGATTTATGACCAGTGCAGAGTAATACTGTAACTAAAGGTAGTAATAGTTGGCACTTTTCATCTTCAAAGAATTTTTCAAACATTACCAAATTAAGATAATTAGTTAACGAAAGATGCAGTAATAAAAGCCACCATAATTACCTACTGTAGTTTTAATTATCTCCTTACTAATGCCCACAGAAGGCGGCTTCCACTTCACATCCTCAAAACATGTGCCAACAATAATTCTGAATACAGGCCCCTCTTTAAATGTCTTCTAAATTCAAATTACATCCATTGATGTGTTTTCTCTCCCCAGCCATCAGAAGAAACCCCAGCTCTGGAACTTTAAAGAAAATCCATGCAGACGTTAACAAAAATTAAAGCTAATTTTGTTCCAGGAATATATGTGGAGATGCTTTAAGATTTTGCCATTAAAATGCTCAGTCCTGAGTCCATGAAGCTGGAAGTATGGGCTATCTGGGCAAAACCTCATTATTATTATTACTGTAAATAAATTGGGAAAACATAACCATGAAGATCACTGATGTAATGCCATGAGTCAGAGCAAAACAAGTGTCTTTGGAAAGTGAAATATTGATGTTTGAGCCAAATTGTTGGTGCATCCTCAATGCTGTTTGGGTTTTCACAGAGCTTTAGTCCACTGTCACAGCTCCAACCCTCAGACACTGCTTGTTCTCTATGCACATTCCAGCGCACGACTGTTTGAAAATCTTTGTAGTCAAGTTGTCTCTTGTTTTTGGTGTAAAGCAAAGGAAATCTTATGGTTTTAACCTAATACATATGTTTGCTGCTCACATATGGCAAAATTCCTTTCTGGTGGGAACTTTTTCGCTGTTGTTGCAACACACTATATATCCAAGAAGTCTCCTTTGATGTTGAACTATTGCTCCACTACTCATTATGCTACTGATTCAATATGAAAGGCAAAATTTCTGTGGGTTTTGTTAAAACAATAGCTTTGTTTTTGCAAACAAAGTTTTCCACAACCTATAGACAGGGGCCAACATTACTGCAGCCAAAAAGAAAATCCATTCTTTTATATTGAAAATAGTTATGGTATTTAATAACACAATTTATTTTTCCATCCTATAGGTAACATTACAATTACTATTATGACAGCACAGAGAATTTATGCTTTTTGGCTCCTCAGGAACAGAAATTAAACCACCTTAAGTGATATTTTACGTCTCTAACACTTTCCTTCCACTGACCTCCTCGCCTTTTACAATCAGTTCAACTTCATTACCTGGGTGAAGTTGCTAACAACTACCTATGGATGGGGGAGAAGAGAAGTCCTGCAAAGACCCATCTGCACAGTGTCCTAGCATGCAATGACAGAACAGCAAATCTGGGAATCTTCACGCCTAATACATAATTTTAACCACTAACCACTATTTCATGAAGAGTGAACATAAATTACAACACAGAATGAAAATGCAAATGGTAATACCTTTTTAAATGCACCCCTAAAGGAGCTGGTTGTCCATTTTCTCCTATCATTATGAAGAAAAAAGGTTTCTTTGGTTAGGAATTAGATAAAAGGGCTAATTTCCAAAGGCACAGAATTCATCAGCTCCCACATGGAATAATGTGAACTCCCATATACTGGGCACATTTGGAAGTCTGGCTCACTTTGCTGACATCTCAGAATGGGAGTGGAGATCACACAAAACCACCACCACGCAAGTCAAGCAGCTCCTTTCTGCACCATTCCATACTGCTTCTGAGATTTGCCTATAGGAGATGCCATTGTTGAAGTACAATAAATTCTTCCCTTGAGGGACTTTGGGAAGAAAGAACGGGGTTTGGGAAGGAAGGGAATAATTTGAGTATAAGAACAAAATCAATCCTCTTTAGTAGTAGTGAAAAATGCAAAGTAGGTCACTTACCACAAAAGAAACGTACATACAAACATTTTCCCAGCGTGGTAGGCCCTAATGCTACACTAGTTTCATTTTCACAATTCATAGGCAAGAGACTGACAGTATATTGTATACTCTGGCTCTGGAGTGGGTCATCATCAGTAATTCCTAAGCAGTCTCTTAACACTTTTGGACTTCATCTGGGTGGGTGTCTTTTGGAGATTCCCTCAGCACTGTCAGGGTTGTCAATATGCATATTTTTTCCTGCTTTGTTCCTATAAAATATTGGTGTGTTTTCAGCACTTTCTGCGATACCATTTTTCTGCACAGTCTTTAGCTATATATCCCTAAAACCTTGATAGCACCGGCAGAGCTATTCATAGGCTTAAAATTAGGCAAGAGCCCAGGCATTTTGCTGAGTCAGGGCTTCACTGCATGACACTATAAACTCCATTCTTTTGAAACATAAAGGATGTCATGAGGCAGAGCACGTCCTGAAAAGATAAAAATTCAAAGAAAACAGCAGTAGGAATTGTAAAGTTCGGCTCTTTCTTCAAGGGAAGCCAAGGAAGGAATTGTTTTTGCTTTGCTTTTGGTGGCTCAGGTGATAGAAGAGGGGGAGGGAGGCAAGGTTCAAAGAGCAGTAATAAACTTGCTTTCATCTGCTTTTCTCAATGAACCACAAAACTCAACAAGCAGTTGCCATGTGCAAGCATTGCTTTGTCTACGAGCAGGACGTTTTAGTGTTGTTGCGATGAAGTCATTTGGAAAGCTTGTCAGCTCGGAAGATTTACTGTGTTATTTACATGGAGTATCTGGTTAGTATGCTTTAAAACTGGCTTTTCCTTTTTTCCTGCATGAGTTTCATGGTCAAGAGCAAGGGCAGAGGTTGCCCAAAGGAGAAAACTGCTGAACTTTTTCCCCCTTTCACTCTCGGAGGTGTAGACAGAAACACCAATGGCTCACATACACCAGATAAACCGAGTCTTTTAAACCTAAAGATACCCTGACATCTTAAGCATACACTTATGATGGAAAAGTTCAAAACTCCATTTTAAACCACTTATGAGAGGATTTACCAAGATTCTGCCTAATGTTCAGCTGACGCATTGTCAAAAACATTTATCAGGAGCCTTTTGAAGTTTCTTAGCTCCCCCCTAGTTATTAAAACTTGAACTGCAGAGTTCGTTATCAGCCTCCGAGCACACACAAAATACATCAGGTATTTTTTAAGTCAACCCTTCAGTCTGATTTTGAGGCTCTCACACAAAGTAAACCATTCCCAATCAGGTTAATGTCTGACAGATAATGCAGAACAGGCGTAGCTGCTGCACCTGATGGATCCACGAGACTATTTTCATTTCCTAATTTGCTTTTTATTAAACACTTTGCAATCAAAGGGAACAGCACGGAGTCTGCCACTCTCAGAGCAGGTTTCCTGCAAAGACCTGATGTTGGCTTCAACATTTTCAGACAACTTCTTGAATTTTTGATGCGATGCTGTGAGAATATCTAAACCATCACGTCAATGGATGCGCTGTGCTAGTGAAAAATTGCTATTGTGAATACAAATTAACTTGTAAAACATCTGGTTTTGCTGCTTGCTCTATTCTATACCAACAGCTCTGCAAAAACAAACATCAAGGGCTCGAGTAGAATTTCCTGCCATGACTTAGAGAATGCCTGACTCATGATAAAGCATATTTATCAATCACTCGCTGAACAAGGCAGGCTTCTCACCGCCCAGGGCTCCATTCCCAACTAAGTTTATCACCAAACTGCCACTTTAAGTGGGTGTTCGAAAACTTTACACCTGGAGACAGAGCAGAGGTTCCAGTAGACCCCCGGTGTTCTACAAATGTCTCCTTAAAATGCACTCCTTGTCACAGATGCATGAAGACCTGGAAAACTAAACATTTCTAACAGGCTTTACAAGGTATCTTATTTTGTTATGCTCTTTTAAAAGCAAATATGAAAGGCTCAGATATTTCTAATCAACAGGCTAATCTGATTCCCAGTAAGAACAAAAGAAAAGCTATTTATTTTGTGCAATGAACTAGCAGACTGCTCAGTATTACTGGAATTCTCCTGTTACATAAAAGAATACACATTCTCTTACACATATGCACACAAAAAGAATACTAGTAATGTCTTTATACCTTTCAAAGTAACCTTAATCACCAGTATTAACTCGCAAGGGAAGCCACTGCTTTTTGAACTGCACACTAAGCTTGACTCTACAGTGCCTGCACACTCAATACATGTGAGATGTTAGAGAAGCAAAGAAATACCTTCTAACGTTATGTCTGCAAGCCAAAAGTGGGATGATTCTTGACAGGGGAGGATGCTCACTTGGAAACTTGGAAATTCTTTCATTCAAAGTCTTTAATGACCTCCAATCCAATTACATTTGCAAGAGACATGACAATGCCACTGCTCCTATCTAAAAGTATGTGTGAAAACTGAGCATTTTTGAAGCTCGATTCTTTTTTTGGTTTAATCATGTTGAGATGAAACTCATTTACTTAAAAAGACAAAATGAAACAGACCGTCCTCTGCAGCTGGTCAAACAGATTACAAAACTCTAATCTCGCTAGCCTGAGGAAAACCAAAACTGTTTTTCAAGTATCTATTTTAGAGAGCATTGGCTTCATACTTTTTAAAAGACACATTAACATAACTGATGAGAACATCCCAGAATGTTTCTGATGTAGTTAATCGTATGATGTTATGACAGACACCATGTCCCAGAAGACAGACAGATGGACTCCAGTTTGACCCAGCACAGCTACTTCTAATCTCCTTGAGCCAAACCAAGCCAAAATAAGCTTTGCAGTTTATCTTCTACAGGACATTCATGCTTCTGACCGACCAGTGTCAAATCTCGATATCCACAATACATTTCTGTTACCATCCCAAATGCTCTGAACAAAAAACATGCTGCAATTGGTGTCTTCTGGTTTCAGAAATGCTTGGTGAGAATGTTTCTGCACAGGTAGAAAATGCTACAAGGGTTCAACTGGCTGAGGAACTCTTGATCAGGGCTAAGCAAACGACTGCCAAACCTGCTTGGCACATCTAAAAGGAAGGCAGGCTCTTTTCATTTTCTCTTATGTTTTTTATATGTAAGTAGTTCCAAATACTCTCCCATGAATGACATTTTTAAAATGCGAGAGCATTAAAAATAACAGAAAACAGATCGAGTTCTGAAGCGCCACCGGTTTCTCATTTGTGCAGCCACATCTGAACGTCTCTCATTAGACCTGTGTAGCACAGAGCAGAGTTTTCCAGCTACTTATGCACACTCCAAACCTTTTCCTTATCACAAAACAAGACATAAACTGCAGGAACAACAATACATGGTGCAGGTGAAGGAACGAAGAATTCCGGTATCGTTAAAGTTGCATAAATCTCAATCCAGTTTCGGGATCTGATAAGGCAGCACAAATAAACTTGTCCTCTGCAGAGGCAGGTTTCGCAAACAGCAAGTTAGAGAGGAGAAGGGACAGAAGCCTTCTGACATACACCACAGAGGCTGGATTATTAAAGGCAGGTGCTAGCAAATGAGTCCACGGCAACGCCAAACTCAACTTGCAAATGCACATTTCCATATGAGTCAGGACAGAGGGGAGACCTGGTAGAGGACAGCTGAAAGGAAAAAAGCAGCATTTAAGGCACACATAAATGTTAACAGGGACAGTGAAGACCTCACTGTATCCTTTGCCCACCAGCTGTGCTGGTTTTGACTGGGACAGACTTAACTTTCTTCACAGTAGCTGGTGTGGGGCTGTGTTTTGGATTTCCGCTGGAGACAGTGTTGATAGCACAGGGATGTTTTAGTTACCGCTGAGCAGCTTACGCAGAGTCAAGGCCTTCCTGCTCCTCACCCCACCAGTGAGGAGGCTGGAGGTGCACGAGAAGTTGGAAGGAGGCACAGCCAGGACAGCTGATCCCAGGGATATTCCATACCATATGATGTCATGCTTGGCATATAAAGCTGGGAGAAGAGGAAGGAAGGGTGTTCAGAGTGATGGTGTTTGTCTTCCCAAGTCACTGTCACATGCGATGGACCCCTGCTTGCCTAGGGACGGCTGAACACCTGCCTGCCAATGGGCAGTGGTGGGTGGATTCCCTGTTTTGCTTTGCTCATGTGCAAGGCTTTTGCTTTCTTTATCTCAGCCCATGAGTTTTCTCACTTTTACCCCTCTGATTCTCTCCCCCATTGCACTGGGAGGAGGCCTGAGTGAGTGGCTGTGTGGGGCTCAGCTGCTGGCTGGGGTTACACCAAGACACCATCACTTCACATTTCCCTGTGTCCTCACTTTTCAGATTGACACAAACATAAGGAGAAGTGATGTGGTATTCTAGTAGGAGGAAGAAAACAAGACATCAGGTACTAGTTGCTCCTTGGAGCTTAGAGCACAGCTGTGGTGAAAGGTGTTTCCAGGTATGCAGACAAATAAAATCCACTGATACGATTCAAACTGTTACACAGCCTTCAGCAATTGCTGTTTTACCTTGCCAAATAACAAATGCAAAACTGTAAACGATACAGATGACACTAACATTAGGAACTAAAATATAAGGAATTTAAATATAGCCATGTTGAGAAAAGCAATGCTTGTTTTCTGAAGCCAGAGAGAGCCAACACACATCAGATTTCTCCTTCAAAGCTGTCTGCAGAGCTCCGGCTTGGTCCCATTGTGCAGGTGTTCCCGCAGGTATCTAACCTTTGGTAGCTTCAATATTTATTTATGCAGTTTCGCTCCACCACTCCCCGGCTCCTCGGGAAGCAAACAAACTCACTTTGCATGTTTAGTTTTCTCTGGTTTGTACTTTCACCCTCTCTTACATAATAAACTTGGAAGAGCAGCAGCATGGAGAGCGCCCGAGGCTCCTGGCGCAGGTGTGACGGGTCGGGCACTCGCCAGCGGGCGCCATCCTTCCCTGGATAAGCACATCCTCTTCCCATAGCTCCTCCGGGTTAGATCCTGCTGGTAAGGGTGGATGATGGGTGAGAAGGGAGTCACACTGGCAACAGGAATAAAGAGGCCAAGTCGGACCATGGTGCCACACATGGGTAGCCCTGACAGCCCCAGGGCAGTAGAAGATACAAAGGAAAGCGTTAGAGCACTTCAGGATTTAACCACTTTCCAGCCGTTCTCACACAGAGCTAGTGCAACCTTCTACTGGAATTAAAATGTTGTACTCCTGAGACAATGACTCTCAGGAGCCCGGATGAATTCCGGACTAGCACTGCTGCCCATTTGGCAAGAGCACAAATGCTGTGCTTTCCTAAACCACAGTGAATCTGGATGCACTGCGCATCCAGATATGGTGCTGACATGTCCTAACTGATTATTTCCCAGGAAAACGGCCCGTTTTGTTTTCCCCTGATCTCTTTCTAGAAGAACTTGCATTCAATCATTTTTGTTTCACAAAGGATCTGATTTGTTTTCAAGACATGATCAAATGATGCTCTCCTTCCTCCCTACACAGCAAGCATTAATCTTTTGTGATGGTCTAAACTGTAAGAGAGCAAACCCCAAAGCAAAACTGAGCTGTGACTTCACCACAGGTCTCAAAAAGGGAAGTGAACGGTGCATTGCATGTTTTGTCTTCTAAGGCCAACATGGACAGGTGTGAAACCCCATGATCTCATGTCATGCTGCGCCAGGAAAATGGCATATTCAGGGCATAGGTTTCCAGCATAAAAATACTCATGGGGTGATCTGATGTGACTCTATTCACCTGCCAACAGGCCTGGCAGAAAAATAAACAGGTTCTGGAGATGAGCTGCTGCTGGAGGCAAAGCAGGAATCATAAAAAGAGCTGCCCTGACCTGTGAGGAACTGGCCTTTTTGCTTTGAACTTCAGCAGATCTTAATGAATTCTTCATAATTGGCAATCTGGGGCTTTCACTGAGGATATACTGCTGTTCAGGTGCCAAATGCAGGAGAAATATCCAACATTAAAAGTGCAAATGTTGGGTCTCCTGGTTGGCTGGCCAAGCTGGTGAAGGCAGTTCCAACACGCATCTTCACCACACTGCAGATAACTGTTCTATCAGAGATCAGATTCATCCATGAGCATGCATCAGTGCTGAAGGCTCTGGTTTCATAATCATTAACATATTGACTTAACTGAAGTTATTGACTTCAGTGCTATGAAAGCTTGAACTAAAAATAAGCAGAGACAGTTTTAGTAACAGAAGTTAAAAAGTGGTTGTGTCAGAGGAGTAAGGTTTTTGTTGTGCTTGACTAATCTCTGCTTTACTGCTCTTCCAGTCCTCTGTTATCTGGCAGTTTTGAAGGGGATGCTGCCAAGAAGCTCATTTAGAGTCCTGAATTTTATCCTGTAGGCAACACTTACTGCAGTTTCCTGAGAATAAATTGCATAGACAGACCCCTGAAGAAGAAAACAGGAGAACTCTTTTTGCTCCAAAATAATCTCCTCACTGGAGGATCTCAGGCTTTCTGAAGAGGCCAAAGATACAAAACTCTTGATGCCTGCGCAGAAGAGCTTAAGAAAAAGCTTCAGCCTTGAGGCTATCAGTCTTTCCTATGAGCTTCAGCTTCAAGTCCTCAGTCTTCTTCATGCATGTTCTCAAGGGTAAACAAATGAAATATTTACTGTATCAAATCCTGCTCATCAATGATAAGAATCAACACAGTATAGATGCTGCATGAATAAGCAACAGCAAACATTCTTAGGGAAGGCATCCCAAACTCCAATGCGAGATGGACTGTGCATATCATGCACGTGCAAAAGGCTCAAAGAAGAATGTGTATTTTCAGTAAAACTCACCTAGTTTTTCACCTTCTTATGTACACAAGAACACATAAAGGTGGTTCCCCTGAACTGCACAGCAGCAAGGCGTACTGGGCCTAATGGAAAATGTTTACAATAGAGATTTAATGGGAAAAGGAGCAAAGCATGAGATACAAGAATAGCATTTTTTCTGTTTCTGGTTTCTAGTGCTATTCTGGCTGCCAACAGGACACTAAATTTCCAATGAAGGGCAAGTCAAACCAACTTCCCTTAGGATGGAAGCATCCGAAAACTGACTGAGGTTATGATATTAGTGCCTACGCATTCTCCAAGCAGATGAACTGCTTCATCTGGAATCCACGTCAAGCCACAAGAACTGGATGATAATAACATTCAATTAAAATGATCTTGTTCTTCTAGAAAAAATTTGGCTAAGAGCTTTACCTCACATTTTCTAGCTGGGCACAATGGGGTGATTGATGCTAGAAGGAAACAGGATAGGGTTGTACCAAGGATCCGAAGGGTCAGGTTTGGTGACAGTATTTGGAGGTTTAACTGCTTACACAAAGTTGTGTGATGAAAAAGGCACTTCTGCTGAGCATGCAACTATGAGAAAGTCAGAGCTAGAACTCACAAATACACGAGCTGTGCTAATTAGACAGAGGTTTTGAAACCCCCAAACTTTACACTCGATGCATATTTGTAGCTTTTGATGTTGTACTTGGTGCTGCTTCACACCACTCGGGGCTTACTGAGAAAAGCAGAAGCTGCTCCCCTGCTAGGCTGTCTGGGGGAGTTTGCCATCTGATCTACTGAATACACAGATAAAAGTCACTGCATACTTTTTTCCTTTTCAAGTACAGTACTGGAACTTGGAAAGTTCCTTTCTTCTCAACTCCACTGATGCAAGAAAGTGGCAGAAATATGGCAACTTTGGCTGCTTTGCTTTAGAAGCTCTTTGTAACTAATCTTTTAATGCTAATGAAACAATTGGTATTTTCATTTTGTATGGAAAAAACCCACTCTAATTAGAGAAAATAAGGCAATGCCTCCTAAAAACTAAGAGTGCTACTGACCGCTTGATCCTACTGCTACCCTGCCTTTAAATACTGGTAGTTACCCTTTACAGCTATTGGATTCACCAGGTTTCTCTTGTTACACTTAAGAAAAGCCCAACTATCATGAAAATGGGAAGTTTAACAAAGATATTTCTATTTCACTGTGATCTGCCATTCAGAAGGCGTTAGCCAGTCGTTTTGAAAAAACACTCTGATATTTGATCTGCTTGGGTTTCAGTTACACAGAAAGCAGGAGAGCCAGCCGAAAATTCTAAATGGAATCTGAAGATTTCTAAAGTCAACACGCACTTTGGCAAAAGCATTTTAATGCATAAAGCTGAAATCCTCAGTGACTCTCTCCTGCTGATAGCCCTGGAGCAGCCAGCACCATGAATAGTACAAAATCAAAAGCAAACCTGTATTAGAACGTATAGTTTTGCAAATAAAAGGTTTACACAAATAATGGAAATCGTGTGGGCATGAGCAATCTGATGCTATTTGGGATGAGCTATAGGGTAAGACAGGTATCTAAAGGAAATACATGTTGATAAGTAGACCAGGTCCACATCCCTAAATCTCTATTTGCCAAACACAGCACTTGTGTTAGTGTGCCAGGCTTTAAAAATCTTTACTACGGAGTAATAAATGTTTGTGGACTACAGAAGGTTTGCTTTGAAGATGTCATTTTCTCCAGCAATCTTTTGTTGGTCGAATATATAGTTCACACATACTGTGTTTCCACCTACACGGCTGGAGAAGCCCTGCAGTCAAGGCTGTTCCAGGAGCAGGGAAGGAGGCTGTGTTCCAGGAACTCGCTGGAACTGGAACAAAGAACAGCCCTTGGAAAATCTACACAGTCCTATGCGCAGACTGTTTTACAGATGCCCTGTGTTTGGAGGACATTAGAAACTTGGTTTTATCTTTATCTTTTTTTTTCCCCTCTCCAGCAAAGTCCCAGACTTTGGAGCACAGGCCCTTCCTCCCAGGCAGTCTGCCTTGTAGCTCCTGGGCATCTCCCCAGCTCTGCCTTTCTAAGCACCACTTTCTCTTTCACATAAAAGTCCCTGTGCTCTTTGGAGAGTAAAATGCCTTTGAAATGCAACAGTAAACTGTTGCCTTCACAGCAGCCTTAAAAAAGCCAATTCTCATTTTCTTCTATCATCGTTATAAACATTGTCTGCCCTTCTTTATTGGCTGTGTAGACTTACATGTGCATTACTTAAAAGTTACTACAAAGAGTTTTCTCTGTACTTTTCTCATCACTTTGGACCCCACTCAGTGTTATTACTCCTGTCTTGTCCGTTAAAAGCAGTGAATTTTATGGCTTGTTTTGAATCCTTTTTTGCCATTTTTCCAATGCAAAATCAGTGTAGTCCACTCATTAAAATAAACTAATAGCTTAGCTATATGAGACTTGAGATTTTGTTACGCAGCAAAGTGCCTTGTGGAGGGAAAGCAAAACACTGAGGACAATGACAATGTGGGAAAAAGTGAAAATACAACCTCTAAAACCTGCCAGATAATTCTGGCCTGCAGTTCAGAGGACTAGGCAAGCACTAGTTCTAGCCTTTTATAAAACTTGTAAGTATGATTTTGCTGTTGGCCATGGTAAGTTCTTCAATGTGTTGAGACATGAAAAGTCAACAAAAATGCCAGAGTGCAAAGCTTGCTGCAGGAAAAAGAAAGATGACTCAATTCTTTGTCTCACAAAGCATGTCAAAGATATTACAAAGTACTTACAGATGCTCAGCCACTTGGATTGCCTGATTGGCCAAACATCTGAAACCCTGTAATTCCGAAGAGAAGGTACTATGCTGCAGACAACAAAATAATTTCTGTGGCAACAGAAAAAGAGAGATATGATTTTGAAATCAAGAGAGGGCTTTTCAAACCCAAATTTTCAGTTGTGATCAACATTGATCTAACCTGAACAGGGAAATCAGCCTATTTCCATGATCATTTATAATGAATGTGCCAATAGAGCTTTTTAAAGATAACCACATAATGGAGTCAAGACAGAGCATGAGCACAGCTGAAAAGCTTGGGGCTAAACCCTCATTTCTCTAACAGACAGAATTTGGGTGAAACTAGTATTCATATAAACAAAGACCATGAAAAACAGGTGCCTCAGAGTTTGGACCCCATATAAAAGAGAAAGGAAAACCAGAAAAGACCTGCAGATTTCATTTACCTATTCTTCTGGAAGCCATGACCTCCTTTGCTGATCAAACAGAATATAGCAAATTAGGAGCAAGATAATGTTATTTGCCTGGTAAATTTTAATGCCTGCTTTACAATGCTAAGGTACAAATGTTGGTGCCTTGTAATTCCCCACTAATAAAAGACACTGCAGACTTACTAGTATTATTATAGACTAAAGTCAGTGACAAAGAAAGAGATCCATGAAAAATGGCTCCATGTATTTTACATCAAGATGGTCCTTTAAAACTCTTTACTTCACCATGCCAAATGGTTTATCATGGTAATGGTTAGCGACAAAAGCAATTGGATGGATTTGAGATCCCTCTGGAGAACTGTGTGACACACACAGCTCTGAAGATCTTCCATGACTGACAGAATCCTGCATGTCTGTCACCATTGAACCATCACAAACAGTAATACATGTTCTGACCAGATGTCCTGCAAGACCTAAGTGTCAGCTTCAACAGTGAAATGCTGATCTCCTTGTTACAGGCACTGTTAGCTAAAAAAAAATCCCACCCCAACTTCAGCCAAGTTAAAGTAAAAAATATAATAAAATATTTAAAAAAGCCCATAAATAATGTGGGTCTCATTGACAAAAGTCTATTGCGCAGCTCTTCGACAGTAGTCTAGATTATAACAGCTAACCCTACTGAATCGATGTATGCTGGAGAAGAGAGCAAGTCAAGACTCACTTAACAAAATGTCCTTGCCGTACCAAGTCTTCACTTTAACCTACAGTTTAGATTTGAATTTTTAGCTTATACTAAGCTTCCAGGGCTTTTTTCCCTAACAAATGTCCTCAGCGCTCTCAGTTACAAATGGTCATCACCTTCCAAGCACCCATTACAGTCTTTGTGCTTTAAATACAGAGAAAATACTCCACATGCAAACTGCTCCCCCTTTACTTGCCATGGCTTGGAAACTTGTCAGCGGCCTTCCCAACCAGGTAAAGAACTGAACCTGGCCAGCTTCATCAAACGGGTCTGAAGAGACTGCAAATGTACTTGTCAGACATGGCTTTAACACTGGGCAATCTCACCTCTAGAATCACTCCAACACTAGAATCACTGTACAGTTTTGTACTGATTGGCTCCAAAACCCAATGAATTAAAATTATTAAGTTCTTACTAAACCCAACATTGGCTATTGTAGAGTATGATGGTGGTGTTCCAAAAGGTATTTTGAGGACAATAGACTAAATACTCTAGTCACTCAGTTAATGTTCTCATAGCTCTGACATGCTTGTTCTTGTAATACAAAATATTATTTGTAACAAATGGAATTTGTTAATAAACATGGCTGATAATGAAATGCAACTACGCATAAACTTAGCATTTTCACTGTATTTCAGAGACATTTGTAAATACCATCAGTATATTTTGACAACTACTTTCTGGAAACAAAAATATGAGGTGCCCTTAAAGAAATGTTCTGAATGCTTTAAAGCATCCCAAGGTTTAAAATAATTTGTTTTACTTTTAGCAGGAACCAAACATGAAGGGAGGAAGATAATGCAAACCAAACAAGAAGGACACATGGACCTGGCACAGCTTGACATGGGCAGACTGGAGAGGCGGGCTGGGTGGCAGAGGGGTGCTGCAAGCAACAAGCCCAAGACACCATGTTCTCTCTTTATGACATGTTAAAATATCAGTATAACCCCCCCTGTGGAAACAGTATTCCAGAATAAAAAGAAATAGAGATCACATACAAGGACTGACCCAAGCACAACTACAGCAGGGTAAGGATTTTGTTATAGTCGCATTGAGAAATTTCACTGTGTTGCTAAAATCTCCAGTCCAACCCTTCCACACAGGAAATGATCTTTTTGCTCCAAGATACAACAGCATCTAACAATACTGATGATGCTGAGAACACTCAATGCCCACATAAGCCCAGACAACTTAAAACCAGAAGTTTTCTCCTTTGTTCTGCTCTGGCTATAAAATCCACTTGTGATTTTTTTCTCCCCTCTCAACATGTTTAAACACGACAAAAAAAAACAACAGTTTCAAAGTTGTTCACACAAAGTGGAGCATTATTATATGACATTCTTTCCTAGAAATCTTTTAAGTCTTATTTATTAACAGAATTAGTCTGATCATAAGCTGGCTGACACACAAAGTGCTGAAATATGTCATCTTCAAACCATGCTTTGCTAATGAAATTTTGGTGCTAATTCAGGGGATATAACAGAATCCTAGAATCTGGAATGAGAGCCAAACAACAAATGTGGTTCCTCTGGCAAAAAAGCATCATTTTCTCCCTTTTCTGTTGTGGGTTTGTCACTGCATGCTCTCCATCATCCATTGCTTTCCAGAATCTACTTTTTGATGTGGAGTCCCCACTTGGCCATCAACTTCTTCATTAAAATGCTCTGAACATGTTTTGCAGTTCCAGTCCCAGGAACTGTTTTGCACTTTAAATCCCAGAATCCAAAAGGATTTCATAAATAAAATAAAAATCCTAAGGCTGGGATTTCATAAACAACCTCAAGGTATCTCCACAATTCAATCAGCCTCATGTTAGTGCAAAGTCCAGCCAGCAACCACTGCCCAAAGCAGCAGCACAGTCAGGTAAATGCTCTGACCATTTGCCTGTATTAAGCTTGGGGTTGTTGTGGCTGGATTGCTATTGGGGTGCCAGAACACTCTTAAATTTAACATTAATATGTTTATACTACACCTCAATGATCAGCATAGCTCCTGCACTGCATTCAGAGGAATTCAGCACCCAAACCCTGACTGGAAGGAGCCTTCTGCAATCTCAGTCTGAAGCATCACAAACGGGTTAATAGACATGGCAATTTTAGCAGCTTTTCCAAGCATCTGCAGGGCATTAATATAATTGTGCTCTTGACTAATCCTATGGTCTAAACCAATGGTTCCTGATCTTTGAAGTGTAATCACATCACAGGAGAGGCATGGCACAGAGACCAGGTGAGCTTTGTTGGATTTGCCCCATGCCAGGCCAATTCCAGTGTCCTTGTACTCCGCTTCAAAGAACACAAGTCCTGGTAAGTTCAAAGCAAAGATATCTACTGAAGGGTGAGCTGTACTTCTGGGATTATTCTGTGCCAACAGTGTTGTAATCCCAACAAGCTCAAACTCAACAGCAGAGGAAATGCAATGACAGGAGTCCATCAGTTGCTCAGCACTGTGTCAGACCACTGCTGCTCAGCTCTTTGCTATTAGACATCGCAACTCCATGGCATCCAAATTGGTTACCTTATAACCCACAAGAAAGGAATGCAGTGAGCCAAGATTTTATCCTGATTTTATGACTCTGACAGCACAAAGACTGACTTGCCTTTAGGCCAGATAAATCATCATGTAATACAGAATGCAGTACTCCAAGCATTTGCCTTAAACTGATCCAAAATGAGGCCATCTGAAACCAAAAAACATTGCTCAGATTGGGTTTTTTAGGTTGTCAAAAGTGGCCAAATGACCTTAAAAATTTCATTTATTCCTTTTTCACTAATGTTTAAGATACAATCTTAAAAAATAATCAACATTAAGCAGCTAGATACACCTGTGAAATATCAATGTAGAAATCAAACTAGCAAAGCAAGTCAGAAATATGAATTAACATCACCATCATGTGTTATGGCATCCACGTCTGGATATCACTTTACTGACTACATCCAAAATTTCTTGGAGAGCTACTTGGGTTCTGTAAAAGTGTATTTCTCCCTTTGAAAGGAAATAATAATTGGAAGGTCTTACAGGAAGTCACTCAATACCGTAGAAAGGAAATTGCAAAGTGTTCCTCAATGTTAGTTTAAACCAATGTTATATTTAGCAAATGTCTGTATTTTAACCGTACTCTTTTTAATAGGTTCTACTATATTAAATCTTCTCAAAGGCTTATGCTATATTAAGAGTTACTTTGTTTTTAGAATGTCTTTTATCACCCCTCAAGGTCTTCAGCTTGCCCTAGGATAGATGCTGTTCCCCATCTCTAGCGCATCTAGGATTCTGTTTCCATGAAAAACAGTGTTTTTTGCCCCAAGCTAATAAAAAGCAAAGCATTTGTGTGCATGCTTATCTAGAAGTATGTGTGGTTCTTAAAAATACAAAGTGATTGAGTATTAAACCCACCTCTTTCTGTTTCCAGAAGTATACACAGCAGTTTACCTTCCTAAGAACTTTCTGTTTGGGTATCTGGCTTTCAGTAAATTCCATTAAATCAGTGGTTTCAAAGGAGTATCTTTTAGAAGTACAACAGTAGTGATACTAAACAAAGTTCAAGAACTCCAAAGATAACATTTCCTCTAACTTCTTCCCCAAGCTGACCAAATCTGACAAAAAGTACTTGCAGCACCAGTGCTGAGACACTGCTCGGAAACCCTGTGCAGAAACCATGAGTTTCGGGATTTAACAACATCATTCATTGTTTGGCACTAGTAAATGTCTTTACAAAGAAAAAAAGAAGGAACTTCCTTCTTCTATACAATTTTTAATGAAGTGTTTTTGTTGTCAGCCCTTGCAGATTGCATAGTTTTAATGTTTTCCATTGCTCTTTACTACTCTGAAAGGAAAAGTGCTTAAAACCTGATTCTGCTTGCGTCTGCAGGTGGGATTCTCTGCAGTCGCTTTGAACCAAGATGTCAAAGCAGCAAGGAGCAGAGTCAAAATATTCAGAACACAGTTTCTTAAAGCTTCTTTGGCACAGGCCAGAGAATGCAACTCTGATGCAATCAGAAATCCAATGAAAAAAAGGTTGTACATGACAAATACTTTATTCCATTCATATCTAGCACAGATTCTGCATAGTTTTCAATGGAACCTAAGAACATACTTTCTTTCATTGCAGCCTTACATGTGAAAGTGAAGAAAGTGTTGAGAAAACCAAACTAAAGCCCGTGCCCGTGCGGGCTCTCCTATTTTCACCTTTTTTTCGTACTAAAACCACTCGTATAAAGGTGCTGAAAATACATAAAAATATCTGAGTCAATATTAGAAGAAAGAGAACAGGAAAGTCTGAAGTATTTGACTGAAGTGGATGGATTAGACTCGCCAAACCCAAAGGTTTTATGCAGGCGTATGATCAGCTAGAGGAAAGCGAGCCTGAGTCATCAGATACATCAAAGTCAAGGTCCAGTGAATGGAATTAGTGTGCGCTGTGTGAACAGGAATGATACCTGCATTCATCTGCCCACTGCAGAATTTTTAATTACACTCAAACAGCCAGTAGCATCAGTGACTAAAATCCCCAGATTACCTTGATTGCTCTGTCATTATCTGTAATCAGCTGCCGCTTCTTATCTTCAAACTTTTGTACAACTTCCTGGAGCCGCTGCTCTGCGGCGAGCTGCTGCCGGCTGCTCTCCTCCGTCAGAGAGGAAATGGTTGTCTTAAGTTCAGCTATGACCTAAAAGGAAAACAGCATGCTAAATCTCTCTTCAGTTAAAGGCATGTATTTTGCATGTTTTTATGCTCACTACAAGCATGGCATTGGCAAACTCTGCTGCGCAAGCTAAATAGTTTAAATTAACATATGACACACTAGTAAGCATGAAATTCCATGCAGAGAAAAGGAATAAGGTTGCAAATGACAAAAACTGCTGAACACAAAATATTTGGAAGGGCTTTCCACTATGACATTCCAAAATATTTACTCATGAGAACAAAGCACATCTGTGATCTTCAAAACAGAGCATGCTTCCAGCCTGCCACTGCACTGAAACCAGCGGTGCAAATTCACAGTGGTGTCTGGATACTTTATCGCTTGAGACTGGATACTGCAGGGAATAAAAACACCCACATTTACATACTGGAATGAAATTTAAACCTGATAGTGAAGACTCCAGAGCTGCTGAAAGGAGCATATTCTGCTTAGCAATACAGCGGGGACCTGATTCAATGTTCAGGACCTTAAACCAGTCCTTTAACATGATTCACTCATGGTTTGTTGAAATGTACTTGTTTCACCTTTTTTATCACTGGGAAAAGTCATAACTAAACCTGATCCTTTCAGCATATTTACAGAATTTTATGCTGACATGTCATCACCCACCAAAGCACTTAAACATATGGGAGAGTCATTGACTTCAATGTATATATGCAAGCTTAGGGTTAAGCTGCTGTAGCAGCATTAATACAGTCTAAGTCTAAAAAACACTTCAGCACACAGGCAGGTCAGGGAGGGACTACAGAGTGCTCAGACCTGTGCGTTTGCAAGGCCTTCTCTTTGGTACAGAAACATTAAGATATATTAAGGACACAGTTCTTTAGGAAAAAAAATGGCTTTTAAAAACTACTACTAGGACAGGACTAACATAAGGAAGATGCTACAAATGAAGTTACTAAAATCAGAGAGGAAGGGAAAAAGGACTGATTGAAACTACAGAAACCTGAATTCTCTGTTTTACTACCTGAAAGCCTAAGAGTAACACAGAGTAAAACCCAATGGATATTTCTGTATTTCTTTTTTAAAAACTAACACATATTAAATAACACAATACACTGATCAGAAATAAGGCTATTAATAAGATCAGTGTGCCAAAGTTCAGAGATTATCTGGGTAGGTGTAATTCTTTGGGAAGAATTACGCAGTGTCACCGCGTTTGCAATTCTGGTCATCATTCAGCTGCCACAATTTGCATAAATTTGGCTTTTGGTATGTAACCACTTATATGGATCATATAAAACCATATGAAATATTAAGATAACAACTTGAAGCCATGCAAACATCTAACGAACCCTTTCATACAGCACAAAAATGAGATTTAAAGCTTTGACTGGGTGAAGTCCCTGGGCTCACACAGGAGTTCTGAAATGCATGCAAGGGAATTTCAGCAAGAATTGATGGAGAAAGATGTGCTTTGTGCAGTGCTTTTCAGAGGGAAAAAAGAGGAAAAAAAATATCTGTTTACTTTGTATAAACTTCAGAGGAAATTTCTTGAAATCTCTCCTCTGTGTGGGTGTTAAAAGTGAATGCTCCAAGAAGCCACAGAGAGTAAGATTAGACAGATGTTGTCAGCAACACAGCCACAAGAAAAGTTGCAACTGACCTATTATTAATACTGAGCTACAACCCCCGCTATGTTCACGTAACTTCAGGGGTTTGATTCAAGCCCACTAAAGTAAAGAAATTCAGACATCAGGGTGAAACTCCTTTATTGTGCCAAATAGCCCTGACACATGATGTATGTGTTGTGTCTGCCACTGAAAGCGCGGAGGGATGCCAATTCTGGCCACTGAGTCCATCTCTCCGCAATAAAGAGAATAGTGTGTTAGCTACAGCAATGCCTAGCTTGAAGAAAAAAGAAAGTCCCAACATTTTTCCTTTTGAGACTATTCTACAGGCCAAAAATCTTCAGTCTGACAAAATTCATTATGACACTGAGGTTAAATAGTCATTACCTCGCACCTAGGTGTTCCCACTGTGACAATTACAGCAATTTCCCTCAGCCCTTGTTTAAAACATTCAGAAAGGCTTAAATTATTAAATGCTTCTATTCCATCTCTCTTTAACAAATGGACCAAGACCCATTTTTGTATTGACAGTAAACTGTCTGGCAAAGAGAGGCTGACTGAATACACTCACTAGGCATGACATCAGCATAAAAATGACAAGAGGTAAAACAGAATCAGCAATGAAAGGGATCTCTTCCTTCAGGTCTGGCATGCAATAAATGCTACCTTTTGAGCTTTATCATTTTTCTGCTATGCAGGTTCAGGTGGCAAGATAAAAAAATGAGGGTGTTGAGTTTTGTTTGTTTCTTTCTTTCTAAAAAAAGCCCTCAACAAATTATTAAAATACATTTAGGAGAGCATCTTCTCTGATGCATCACAGAATCATGGAACTGGTGAGAGCAGAAGGGTCACCAGAGCTGGTTGCTCAGTCAGGTTTTGAGTGTCTCCAAGGATGGAGACTTCACAGCCTCTCTGTATGCAAATACATGTGCAGAAAATATAAATTAGGCTTTAGAAATATAATGTAAAAACTTGTTTACCAATGATTCTGATAAATGCAGTGAAAAAAATGTAGCGTGCAACAGTGACAGTCCAATAAACTTCAGTGAAACAACAAAAGTCACAATTTGGACAAGTGCTACAGAGACTCAAAGGTAGCCAAAAAGCTTAAATCTTGTGCTTTAATAAGTGCTGGTAAACCAATAAAGTTTGCAGTTTCTTGTTACTGTTTCACTGATCACTTCTGCTCTAATAAGTGCTGGTAAACCAATAAAGTTTGCAGTTTCTTGTTACTGTTTCACTGATCACTTCTGCTCATTTTAGAGGCCTCTCAACCATTCTTTGCAGTGTTTTTATTGATTTTTAAAGAGCATTATTAGACTATTGCTGCTATGGCTGAAAACACACTTTGCAAGCGCAGGCATTCTGCTGTGGCTGGGAGGAATGAGAAGAATGACACCTTCACATATAACCTTGTGGCAATTTCTTATTATTAAAAGCTTAACTTCTGGTTGCATCCCCATCAGTTTTCACACTTCAGTACTACCTGTCAATCAAACTGAAAGCTGGAATATTTAAAAATCATCCTGTCTTCTCATTTTTAAGTATATATGTAAATTCAACACACATTTTCATCTCCCATGTTCAAAGGACTACTCTGAAGAACAACAACTCATGTCAAACCCACTTTGCTTTCAGGACACTGACACTCTTCAAAGTGCTATTTTGGGCAGAAATGCTGAAGGGCCTAGGAGCAATGATGAACATGGAGATGGCAGCACTGGGAATGTCGTTCTGCCGTTGGCTGCGCTGGCAATCAGCACCTCGTAACACTAAATGCAAGCCCTGGTTGTGTGAATGTTCCTGATTTTAGGAGATGAGCTGGTTAACATGGCACCTCACCTTCCCTTCCCACTGACTGGGGAGAATTCGGACCTCTGAGTGCTCAGCAGATGAAAAAGTAGGTGGCTGGAGCACCTCTCCTGTGAAGACAGGCTGAGAGAGCTGGGCTTGCTCAGCCTGGAGAAGAGAGGATCCAGGGAGACCTTAGAGCAGCTCCAGTGCCTAAAGGGTCTACAAGAAACCTGGAGAGGGGCTTTGGACAAGGGCCCACAGGGCCAGGACAAGGGGAATGGCTTTAACCTCCCAGAGGGGAGACTGAGATGAGCTCTTAGGCAGAAGCTCTTCCCTGTGAGGGTGCTGAGGCGCTGGCACAGGGTG